>LNAC01000033.1:6870476-6932107 GCA_002007465.1 Ailurus styani | reverse complement strand
CTCTCTCTGCCTGCCTCTCTGCCTCCTTGTGATCTCTCTCCCGCTGTGAAATAAATAAATAAAATCTTAAAAAAAAAAAAAAAAGAACTTGGAAATGTTAAAGAGCTCATTTTAAGAGTCCTTAGGCAAAACCACCCCCTTCTCAACTCCCACTTTCTCCAGGCTCTGGAGGTGAGCCCTGGCTGGGGCTGGGAAGGCGGGCGCCTGGAGGGAGGCGGGCCCTGGAGGGAGCCCTCACTCCGTCTCTCTGGCCAGGGGCCCCAGCTCGCTCTCCCGACAAGACGCTCCAGGCAAGGTCAAGGGCCCATCTGTCCTGAGCGTGTCACGCCTCTGCCTGGTCCCCGGAGAGGGCCGGCCTCCTCGGGTTCCGGGCTGCAGCGCCGGCAACGACCCCTCCGGCCCGCGCACCCCGCCCCGGAGGCCCTCGGCCGCGGAGACGCCCGCTGCGGGGCTTCTGGCCACCAGGTGGCGCCACTCGGCTGCCAGCCCGCCGCTCCAGGGTGGCCAGCGGCCCTGCGCTCCAGGGAACCAAGGACCAAGAACCACTCGGAGCCAACCCTCCCGGCCTCACTCCTGGTCACACCAGCTCCGTGCCTGAGGCTAAGGGGGGCAGGCAGTTTCAGCGGGATTACTGAACAGTCTCGTAAAAAAAGCTTCCCACCCACCACCCTCGCATCAATTTAAAAATAAAAAATAAAAACGCTGATAAGGAAAGTTGTTGGCGACAATGTAATAGTACAGAACAGCATGGCTACTGACAGCAGGAGAGGGCTCTGTTTAAGGAGCATGGGTTCCGGAGTCTGCGTTCGAATCCTGCTTAATGACCTTGTGTACTAATCTCCACATCCCACGGCCTCATCAGCAAATGCAGATAATTTATACAGAACCTACGCATGGAGTTGTGAACAGGAATTAAATGAATTGATACACTACATATGTATGTGTGTGTGTTTAATATATGTACATAATGTACATATTAAATTATATATGTACTTGCAAATGTGTATGTATCTATATATTATTATATGTACATTATATATAAAGTTACAGAGATATATGTAATAGTATGCAAATGCCTATCATAGTTAGCTATAGTATATTTTTCAGTAGGCGACGTCTATGAATTACTAATTTTTAAAAACATCTTTCATTCAAACAAGAGCAAGTAAAAAAAAAAACAAGAGAAAGTCACACCTTTGGGGCTTTTTTTGTCTTTTTACATGGAGATTTTCAAATGTTTCTAAAACTAGCAAAAATAGTATAATGAAACCCCATGGACCCATCATCTTGTTTCAATAATTACCAACACTGGCCAATTCTGTTTAGTCTATACCCCACACCCCCTCCCCCAGTCAGCTAGGTTATTCTAAAGCAAACCCCAGATCTCATATTATTTCATTCCTATGCACTTGACTACTGCACAGTAATTTTTAAAGCTCCATGTTTATTTAATATTGCCTCTATGAATAATCTGTTGTATTCATCAGCCTGCAATTTCCTTTTTTTTTTTCTTAAGATTTATTTATTTATTTATTTCACAGAGGGAGAGAGATCACAAGGAGGCAGAGAGGCAGGCAGAGAGAGGGAGAAGCAGGCTCCCTGCTGAGCAGGGAGCCTGATGCAGGCCTCGATCCCAGGACCCTGAGATCATGACCTGAGCCGAAAGCAGAGGCTTTAACCCACTGAGCCACCCAGGCGCCCAAAAGGTAACAGGTTTTTTTGTTTTGTTTTGTTTTTATTTGACACAGAGAGAGAGATCAGATCAGGAGGAGGAAGCAGGCTCCCCGCTGAGCAGGGAGCCCGATGCGGGCCTCGATCCCAGGACCCTGAGATCATGACCTGAGCGGAAAGCAGAGGCTTTAACCCACTGAGCCACCCAGGCGCCCCAGCCTGCGATTTCCCATGACACTGAGTATCTTTCCCACAGCAGCATTTGACACAGAAATTGGAACTGCATATTGAATCAGTAGTGAAAAATTTGGAGCAACAGCTTTTTGTTTTTTTGTTTTTGTTTTTGTTTTATGGAAAAGTATTTCCACTTTGCAAAAGATGTGTTCTAAGGAAGGAACATTGCCTTCAGCTGCTGGCTTCCTCCCAGTGAGAACCCAGAGGCTGATCTTTTATCCATGGAGATCCAGCCCAGGCTGAATGACTGGGAAGGAGATTTCTCCTAATTACATAGTCAGATTCCTGCACTCAGAGCAGGATATGATCCATTGCAAGAAGGAAACCACTTCTCCAGACACTTGAAGGTTTTAGGATACACACCCAATACTTCAGGGGGTAAACCATTGTCTGCCTAGAGGGTTCCTCATGCAGTACCAGTGTCACTTTCACAATGAAAATTTAACCAAATTTTTTTTCCTCGAGGCATTTGGAACTATGTTAACATTTTAAACTATTGACATAAGATATATAGGTCCATACACACCTGCCTAATATTCCTTACATTGAGAGCCCTTTGAGACAGAAAAGAGATGGAAGCCAAACACATAATAAGGTCTTGTTTAAACTGTGTCCTTTTGAAACTCATCCCTACTGTCACTATACACTGCCTGAGTGACAGGCAGTGATGGGAGGCAGGATCACAGTGCGCTGTGGGATAGTTTTGAGCTTCTTTGGAAAGGGTTATCCTATTTCCAGTATAATTAATAACAGTAGCCAACATCAGGGGTCTCAGACTTTGTAATATTTATATTACTGTTAATAAGGGACTTTCACAAGAAAAGACAATTCCTCATGACCCTAAGAAGTTGGGATTATAACCATTTTACAAAGGAGGGCCCTGGCCTAAAATGCAAGAGAATCCAGGAATACGTGCATGCACAGTATTCCAATTTGTAGTTTAATGAGCTGAGTGCATTCTCTCACTGAATCAACACTGGTATACAAATCTTGGTGCTGTTCTCTTGTTATATTTAAAAAGTAGGCATCTGTCTTCCTCTCATTCTCAAAACAGGAAAAATGTAACCATGTTATATCAAGCAGAGAGACCGTCTAGACCTAGGTATATAATTTCCACTTTCCTCCTTTCTCTTTTAGCAAGCTGACTGAGCTATCTAGCATAATTATGCTTTTTTTCTGATTCTTATTCTCCAGTGTCTGGGTTGGGATTCCAAGGGCCCCGTAAGGATAGGTCTCCAATTCCTGGAGCCTCTGCATCTTGAGGGTGAGACTCCTTAGGGCTCGATGGAGCTGAGCGGCAGCTGACTGTCCCCTGAATCCTTCCCTCTATCACAAGTGCAAGCTGGAGGCACGAAGGTCCGGGGTAGTACACTCCTGTAGGAACCAGGACCCTCCCATGCTTCCAGGAGAGAGGCTAGAAGGTGACCATTATGTCCATGGCTGTTGGCAGATGGTCTGAAGCCGGAATCAAGAATTCCTCAGAATCCCTTTCTTCTTTCAAAATCTTGATCCTTTTGGGTATCTGGATGGCTCAGTCAGCATCTAACTTTTGGTCTCAGCTCAAGTCTTGATCTCAGGATGGTGACTTCAAGCTCTGAGCTGAGCTCCATGCTGGGTGTGGAGCCACTTTAAATACATACACACATACATACAATAAAATCTTGATCCTTCTAGTAAGATGTAATCATCCCCTTCTTCACATGACCATGATGGCTTGGGCACATTTCCTATGCCCTTGCATTCCATTGGTTGGTCAACTTGTTAGCTTCTGCACTCCATGACCAGCTCTGTGAAGGAGGAGACTGGCCCGTTCATCTTCAGGTTCCTCAGGGCCCAATCTCATAGAAAGCAGCTGCCCCATAAACGTTGACTGACTTTCTGACTCAGACCATTGGGGCAACTTGGTTTCACCTTGACTTGGCTCTTACCTCATCGGCAGCTAACTCACGTGCTGTTGTAGTTTTTTACATCCTTCACACACCACCTGGGGTTTTGTGTTTTGTTTGTCTTTTTTAATACAAATGCTCCAGATCCCAAAGTTCCTTGCTAAGTGAGGAATGTGCCACCTTGAGGTATCCCTGGGGTACTATTAACTATAACATGTAAGAGCTACTAGAGGTGAAACTAGTGAGGAAAGAGTGCTTGCCGAATGTAGCTCTTGCCATCAATCATCCGTTTTCTCCTCTTGGACCTCCGTGCCCTTGGGCTAGAGTGGAGTGGTCCGCCTGGGTAGCTCAACACGTAATACTCGGAAGAAAGCCCAGGCCAGCCTTCGGAGCTCAACGTCATCCTCCCTCTTTGAAGCGGCCTCTCTGTGTGACTGGCAACGAACCACGAATGGAAGCTGTCACGGCCCGTGGGCTTACTCGTTAGAAAGGGGCATGTCTTTGCTGACTGCTGCCTCCTGAGGCAGTCTGCTCCTCTTGCTGTTCCAACCAGTCCAGAGGTTGGCTGTGCTTCTAGAGGTGTCCCTGCGGTGAACATTTCTTCTTTCTCCCCTGTCCCACTAAGGCTTGCTGGAAGACACGCCGCATGGCAGGTCCCCATCACTCATTCTTCGCCCACGTCCATCCAGGACAGTTGTGTCGCTTGAGAGAATGTAATGCAATGTGTGGCAACGGGCATGTCCCAGCCGCTCTGAGGTCTGCCTGCAGCACCCCCTGACTTCGGTCTTCTCGCACACCACCATCAGGCTGTCTTCCTCGGAAGCCTACTGTCCTTGGGCCGCCTCTCGTTCAGGAATCTACAGCTGCTGTCCCCTGCCGACTGGGAAGGAAACAAGTGGCATCTTTGGGGGGTACCCACCACCCTGCGTGCCAGGGACTTACACATTCCCCTGAAGCCTCTGGGTCAGTGCTATTCTCTTCATTCATGAGACGCAGACTCTGCAGCTCAGAGAGGTTAAGAAACTTGCTCCAGGTCACACGCTTTGTAGGCAGTAGAGCCAGGACTGGTTCTAAACTCCACACGGTCAACACCAGCTGCCCCCAGGAGAGTAGAATTCGGGTTGGCAAAGCACTCTGGAATTCAAACATTCAAAAGAAGAATCTTCTGTCCCCACGTAACCTTCTAGTTTCCACAGTCAGATCATGCTCTGTAAGGCCCTCACACCCCTGGCTCCTTCGGGAGATGAATACACACTGGAGGTGCGAATGTGTAAATGAGCGTCTTGCAAGGGGGAAGGTCCACGGCAGGGTGAAGCCTCTGAGGCCTCCGCCTTCAATGGCACTCAGCACTCCCCCCCGCACTCAGCACTCCCCCCGGGAGCCTGCCTTTGTCAGGGCCACCGGCCCAAAGCCCCCGGAACACACCTCCAGTGAGCTGTGGGGTCAGGGCCTTGCTGCGCTGAAGGGGTCCGCAGAGGCTCGGTGAGAGCGTGTCCCAAGGAGCTGACGGTAGGATTTGGGGCTGTGTTCGGTGATTCTGGGGAGGGATGAGGAAGTGGGGCTCTGCTCTGGATTGGATGTTGTCGGGAAGCAGAGGTGCTCCTGTGATGGGTGCCTGAACTCTTACCCAGAAGGCGGGAGGAGAGAGGTGAGCCTACGGTTACAATGGAGAAAGAAGCAGCAGTCACTCCTAGTACCCAGGAACCGCGGAATGTTAGCTGGTCACATTTGCGATCTGGACAATTTCGTGCTTCTGATTAGGGTCAGACATGATGACAGTTGTGTCTTGCTTTTGTCTTGATCCCCCACAGTGACAGAGCGGCCTTGTCCGACCGGGTGCCGCGGGAGGTCATCAAGAGTGGAGCACAGACCAGTCAGTCGCGGGAGGCCGGCTGCTCTGCTCTTCTCTCATTCCACTTCCTCCGTCTTGGCGGTGGTAGGGTTTACACATTCGATGTCCTCTCCCCCACGACCCTGTTGGGACCCTAGCTGTCTTCCATCACCCAATTTCTGCCTCTTACGTACAACTGAGCACTCGTCGTGTGTCCGCGTGCCCGCGTAGAGGGGCCCGTGGAGGCTGAACCCGCGTAGAGGGGCCCGTGGAGGCTGAACCCGCGTAGAGGGGTGCAGGCATTTCCGGAGAAGAGTGAGGCCAGCGTGGAAGAGCTGATGGGCACGGGGAGCCCACGCAGGCCCACCCTGTGACCACCCAGCAGAGTGTGACAGGGGAGGGGGGGGCAAGCTTCTCCTTCCCGAAGAACCAAGGGCTGCTGGCACTTTGGGACTCTAAGGGAACATGCTGGTGCTGGGTAGCGCCGGCCAAGCCCTGAGCACAGACAGCATCCCCTCGGGGGGGCCCTCTGTCTGGACGTTGTGCTAAGGATCCCCCCAGAACCAGAGAGGACTAGGGGTGATCTGGTGGGAGCTGGGGTACCGCAGAGTGAAAGTTGGAACCATTGTATGACCCAACAGACATCCACAGATCGGCAGACAACGGCTGTGCAATTTTTGCATTTTACAAAAGCACTTTTAAAGATTATGATCCCCACTCACCGTAACAATTTAAACAAATTGAATGACAGATTTTTTTAAATTCCTCTCTTCCTCCTCTGCCCAATCCCACCCCTTTAAAGTAACTGATGTTAGCATATCAGTATAGATCATTCCATGCTTCTTCCATGCTTTATACAGAGTTGCCTATTTATAGTCTCACTTTTGCTTTTTACAAAAACATGATCCTGCTCTTTATATTATTCTACTACTTGCTTATTTGCACTTAACAATATGTCTTCTACACCTTTCCAAGTTAATATGGATAAACGTGTCATTCATTTTATTTGATGATTGCATAATATTCCATAGAATTGATGTACCATAACTTATGAAATTAGCCCAGCATGAATCATGGGTTAGGGTTCTACCTCACCAGCTTTGTTTGCTAATGGTTGCATCTGGGCTAGTATTGCTTAGTTGTAATCTCTTAAATAACGAAGACCATGTCTGAAATACAAATTTCCTTCCTAGAACCTAACACATCACTGCCTACACACATCACACATTTGACATGACATGAATATTCTTTTAATTTTGGAAAGGCTCATAATGTCTTCTTTCCATTTGCTAAAAGGAAGACAGTTCTTAGGATGAGAGGCTCATATTTGGCACATTTACTGAGCAGGAGGAGATAATTTTTAATTTCCTAATCCCATATGGTCCAATTTTTCTCCATATGTCAATCTCCCTCCCAACACGTGCCTCAGATTTTCCCATGGAAATACTGTTATATCACTACAGAAATCATTTAAATTCAACCCCTCACACCATAAGATAATTCAAGTTTCAGAGCAAGGCCGCCTAATCGAACACCCTGTTTTTTGGGGTTTTTTTTAATTTTTTTTTTTTCTTTGACAGAGAGAGAGAGATCACAAGTAGGCAGAGAGGCAGGCAGAGAGAGAGGAGGAGGCAGGCTCTCTGCTGAGCAGAGAGCCCGATGCGGGCCTCGATCCCAGGACCCTGGGATCATGACCTGAGCTGAAGGCAGAGGCTTTAAATCCACTGAGCCACCCAGGCGCCCGAACACCCTGGTTTTAAAAGATGAACTGAGTGAGGCTTGAAGGGATTGAGAGCTTGCCAAAGTCACGGGGCTGCTCAGCAGAGCAGCTGGGCTAGGACCACCCCAAGGCCTCCCCCCTGGCAGGGCACAGAGCCTCCAGGGCTTGGGGGTGAAGGGGCTCAGCACCCAGGCAACCGTATTTTTATTGGAAGAGGATTTAAAAGTAGACTATCAATGTTTCTCAAAGACTGAAACAGGTAACCATGCCACTTGCCACCCACCCCTCTGAAGAGGTGACTCTTGCCACCAGACAGCGAGTCTATAGCTTGTTTTCCCCAGGGATGCTCTGGTCCTGCTTGCAGTTCTCTCTGCATCCAGCAGTGATTCAGGGGGTGAATGCGCCTCTTTCTGCACAGGGCCACATGATGCCTGGCGTTCCAGCCTGCCCTGGCCTGGAGTTGGAGCTGTTTCCTATCTGGTTATATAAAGGTGAAACCCACCAGGCATGGACAGAGAGGAGACCCTGGTAGAAAGGATCCAGCTTATAAAATTTCTGAGATAGTTTTTAATGGGAAACAATACTTTTAAAAAATCTTATTTTTCCTATTTATACAAAAACATATGAACACATTATCACTAGGCCCCCTCCTAGTGCCTTAGGAAAGGCTAGGCCCTGGCAAGTTAAGGGTTAAGATTGATTTCCTTTAATTTCAGGGTAAGATTGCCCCTGGGCCTTACATAGGGTGAAGTAAGACAGACCCGGGGCTCACTTTCTGACCCCCACGTATATTTGGAGAAGCTGCTCAGACCCTGTGGGAGGTAGTAGCACAGTAACCAGAATCCTCCAGAGTATTTGGGACAGCTCCTATTTCAAATACTGTATCAGACCATATGTCAAATGATGCCTCTTGACTTTTCAAAAAATATTTAGGCATTGTAACATTTTCCAAAAAAGGGTATAAGATGGAAATACAAAAGACAAAGAAAACAAAGCAAAAAAACCCAAACTTAAGCAAAACAAAAAAGCCAACCCTCTTCCCTATCCCCACCAAATGAGTATAAATGGAGAGAGAACTACCAATTGTTTCCTATGGATGTTTTGTTTCCTGTCTCAGAGTGGAAAAAACAAACCCAGGAAGCACAAGAACAGAACAGAGCCTCTGCAGAGCCGGGAGTTTCTGCCTGCTAGGAAAACAGCAGGAATCTTTAAAAAGAAATCATCTTCCTTTATTAGGTAGCAATAATTATGTTGCCAAGAAAATCCTGCCTCCTTCGACTTACCTTGGTTAAGAAGCAAAATGTAACCAGAAAGGACAAGTGGAGTTCAAAAGACTGGAGAACCTTCTTCTAGTCCCTGTCCTCAGCTTTCCTTTCTGTGGTAACCGGACCCGAGATTGCAGAGCAAAATATTGAGGCAGCTGTGCTGCGTAGGACTCCCATCCCCAAAGACGCAGGCCCAGGTTCCCCGGGCTCCTGGGGGCTGTCAGGGAACAGATGTACAGTGAGGAGCTATTCGCCAAGCATTTCTGCATCAACCATGAGGGTCAGGGAAGAGGAGCTCGTTTTGCTTTCCAGGAAACACCCTCTTGCTGAAAGGCAGGTGATCCATATGAAGCATTTCCAGAGCATTCCCGGCCCCTCCATCATAGCAATAGTGATAATAGTCATAGCTACTGTTTGTGGAGACGTTCTATGTGATGTAAATGTATCATCTTGTTTCATCCTCGTAACAACCCTCTCAATATTCATTCCTATTTTACCTACAAGAAAACAGATTTAAAGATGTTAAGAAACATACCTAATACCATACAGCTAGTTGAGTGCTAAATAAAACTGGTACTCAAAGTACTTCTATCAGACAGCCAAAGTCATTCATTTAACCCCTGCACTTTCCTATCTCCTTTAATGGACATTTGATGGATTTCTGGGTGATTAACTAGAAAAACAGAAGGAGAGAAAGGGAGGAAGGGAGAGAAAGAAAGGAAGAAAGAGAGACAGAGAGTGAGGGAAGGAGGAGAAGGAAGGAAGGAAGGGAGGGAGGGAGGGAAGGAGGGAGGAAGGAGAGAGATGGAGGGAAGGAGGGAAGAGGAAGTAAAAAATGAGGGAAAGAGAAAAAGAAAAAGAAAGAAAGAGAGAGAGAGAAAGAAAGAGAAAAAAGAAAAAAAGAAAGAAGATAGGGAGGAGAGACAGAGGAGGGAGGGAGGGAGGAAGGAAGGGAGGAAGGAGGAACTGTTCAGTTAAACATAACCACAAAGATTAGCCGATCCCCGGCGGTGGTGTCAACAGAAACTGCTGCAGGCAAGCTCGATTCCCTCAGCAGTTCCAGCATCAGAATGACCTGGACACACTCTGGAGAACAGTATGGAAGTTCCTCAGAAAGTTAAAAACAGAGCTACCTTAAGATCCAGCAATTGCACTATTAGTCATTTACCCCAAGGATACAAAAATACAGATTCAAGGGGGGTACATGCTCCCGGGTGCTTATAGCAGCAGCAATAGCCCAACTAAGGAGAGAGCCCGAGTGTCCATCGACTGATGAATGGCTAAAGAAGATGTGGTATATATACACAACAGAATAGTACTCAGCCATGAAAAAAAAAATGAAATCTTGTCCTTTGCAATGACACTGATGGAGCTAGAGAGTATTATGCTAGATGAAATAAGTCAGTCGGAGAAAGAGAAATACCACAGGATCTCACTCATATGTGGAATTTAAGAAAGAAAAAAGATGAACATAGAGGAAGGGGAAGGAGAGGGGAGGGAGGGAAATAAACCAAAAGACTCTTTTTTTTTTTTTTTTTTGTTTTTTTTTTTTTTTTTNATTTATTTATTTGACAGAGAGGGATCACAAGCAGGCAGAGAGGCAGGCAGAGAGAGAGGAGGAAGCAGGCTCCGTACTGAGCAGGGAGCCCGATGCGGAGCTTGATCCCAGGACCCTGAGATCATGTCCTGAGCCAAAGACAGAGGCTTTAACCCACTGAGCCACCCAGGCGCCCCGAAACCACAAGACTCTTAATAGAGAACCAACTGAGGGTTGATGGAGGGATGTGGGTGGGAGGTGGGCTAAATGGGTGAAGGGTGCTAAAGAGGGCACCTGTTGTGATGAGCGCTGGGTGTTGTATGTAAATGATGAATCACTGAATTCTACTCCAGAAACCAATATGCACTGTATGTTAACTGAGTGAAATTTAAGTAGATGATAGAGATAGATAGATAATAGATAGAGAGAACAAAAGAATAACCTGGGCAGTTAGGAAAAGGGTCAACTGTTGGGCCCATTCCAAACCTACTGATGGGGCCTAGGAATCCTCATGTTCCATGCCGCCCCCATCTGCCCCCCACCCCCAGGCAATTCTGCTGTGCTGCTGCTTGTGGGATGTGTGGGAACAGCTGCTGGTTTATGGCCATGCCTCCTAGTTCACCTGGAAGACCCACTTGTCCTGCCATAAGTAGCAATAGATTTTTACTAATCATCTGGGGCCATTTGGTTACCAGTTCCTTTTGGAAAGGCAAGTTAAATTTATTTCTTTTCCTCTACCATTTTCCAATTAAGGAGCTAGTTAAACAGTCATTGGGCTAAAATTCTGGAGTCCTTTCTGCAATATCTGTGTCTCTGCATAAACATGATTGGCAACCAGAAATAGTCCACCAGAAAGAGTAGCCATGATAAGTGTTGACCTAAGCTAACTATAATTTTAACATCTGACTTTTTTTTTTAAGATTTTATTTATTTATTTCACAGAGGGAGAGAGATCACAAGTAGGCAGAGAGGCAGGCAGAGAGAGAGGAGGAAGCAGGCTCCCCGCTGAGCAGAGAGCCCGATGTGGGCCTCGATCCCAGGACCCTGAGATCATGACCTGAGCCGAAAGCAGAGGCTTTAACCCACTGAGCCACCCAGGCGCCCCAACATCTGACCTCACACCACAATCCTGTACTGCATTTCTTTGAGCTCAGGAAGTTCTTAAACAGCACTTAGTTTATGATAAAACACACTCTGTTGTCTCTCAGAAATGAGCTTTCATTAAGCAAAGGCAGAACTGTTCTAGTTAATGGGCTTTCAACAAACATGAACACTGTACCAAGCTATGGGACAATGATTCTTTGTGCTTGGAGTTTGACATGTGGTGTAGGTCTTTAAAAGGGGTTACATCATCACACACTGTGTCATGTTCAACAATATCTCTCATTGTACATGCCCTTCTTACATGGTGACTTTGACACTCCTGCCAGTGGGGGGGGGAGGTATGTGTTCCCTTCCCTTGAACCTGGGCAGGCTTGTGGCATGGCAGAGTGACACTGTGTAAGGATATGCCACCTTTATTTATTCACTTGCTTGTTGATGGACATTTGCTTGTTTCCAGTTTTGTGCTATTACAAATAAAGCTGCTATGAACATTTTTGTACAAGTCATTGTGGACATGTACTTTCTTTTCTCTAGTTGGAAATGGCTGGATCATATGGCTGGTATATGGCTTAACTGTTAGGAAACTGCCAAATAGTTTTGGCAAAGTGTTGTACACTTTACATTTTGTACAAATGTACAAATGTACAAAGTGTTGTACATTTTACATTCCTGCCAGAAGTGTATGAGAGTTCCAATTTCTCCAGTTCCTCACCAACATGTAATACAGTCAGGCTTCTTGATTTAGCCATTCTAATAGGTATGGAGTGGTATCTCACTGGGGTTTTAATTTCCATTTCCCTAATGACTAAGGATGTCAAGCATCTGTGCATGTGCTTATTGATCATATATCTTCTTTGGTAAAATGTCTAACATTTTGGATGTCTTAATAGGGTTGTTTTCTTTCTTTTTTAAAAAATTAATTTTTTACATTTTTTAAAGATTTTATTTATTTACTTATTTGTCAGAGACAGAGAGAGAGATAGCACAAGTGGGGGAGTAGCAGGCAGAGGGAGAAGCAGGCTCCCTGCTGAGCAAGGAGCCAGATGGTGGGACTTAGTCCCAGGACCCGGGGATCATGACTTGAGCCAAAGACAGACACTTAACCAACTGAATCACCCAGGTATCCCTTTTTATTTTTGTCTGAGAGAGAGAGAGAGCGAGCGCACGCACACATGTGCACAAGCAGGGGCTAGGAGGGGGAGAGGGAGAGAGAGAATCTTAAGCAGGCTCCATGCTGGGCATGGGTCTCGGTTCTCCGACATGGGTCTCAATTCCATTGCCCCCGAGATCATGACCTGACCAAAATCAAGAGTTGGACGCCTAACTGACTGAGCCACCCAGGGACCCCAGAGCTGTTTTCTTATATTGAGTTTTGAAGGTTGTTTATATTTTTTAGATACAAGTCCTTTATCAGATATGTACATTGCAAATATTTTCTCCTAGCTCATGGCTTATCTTTTCATTCTTTCTAGGAGCAGAAGTTTTTAATTTTGATGAAGTCCAATTTATGAGTTTTTTCTTTTTATAGATCATGTTTTTGGTGTCATAACTAAGAAATCTTTACCTAAACCAAGGTCACAGAGATTTTTTTCCTATGTTTTGTCTACAGGTTTTATAGTTTTAGCTCTTTCTTACATTTAGGTCCATGACCCTTCTTGAGTTGATTTTTGTATATGGTACAGAATATGAATTAGAAGTTCTTCTGTTGTTTTTTCCTTCTTTAAATCCAATTGTTCCAGTAACATTTGTTGAAAAGACTATCCTTTCACCACTGGATTACCTTTTCATCTTTGTAAGATAGTCATCACTGTATGTGTAGATCTCTTTCCATAGTCTTTATTCTGTTCCACTGATTTATTTCTATCTTGTGCCACCACCCACTGTGTTGATAAGTTTGAAACTAGAACGTTTTAGTTCTCCAATTTTGTTCTTTTTCAAAGTTGTTTTGACTATTCTGGGTCTTTTGCATTTCATATAAATTTTTAGAATCAGGTTATAAATTTTAATTGGAAAAAAAAAAGCCTGCTGGGGTTTTGAGAGGGATTGCCTTAAATTTATAGATCAATTGGCGAGAATTGACATTTTAACTATACTGAGTCTTCTGACCCATAAAAAAGATAGACTCCTCTATTTAGGTTTTCTTTCTTTTATCAGTGACTTATAGTTTCCAGTGTACAGGTCTTACCACGTCTTTTGTCAGGTTTATTCCCTAAATAGTTCATATTTTTTATGCTATTGTAAGTGGTACTTAATTTCTTTTTCAATTTCTGATTATTTGTTGCTAGTTTTCATTGACTTTTTGATTTTGAGTTCTACTTTTTAATTTCTTGGGGTTTTTTTAAAATAGTTCTCTGTTCTTTTTTTTTTGTTTAAAGATTTTATTTATTTATTTCACAGAGGGAGAGAGATTACAAGGAGGCAGAGAGGCAGGCAGAGAGAGAGAGGGGGAAGCAGGCTCCCTGCCGAGCAGGGAGCCCGATGCGGGCCTCGATCCCAGGACCCTGAGATCATGACCTGAGCCAAAAACAGCGGCTTTAACCCACTGAGCCACCCAGGCGCCCTGTTCTTTTTGTTATTAAAAGCATTCCATGGGATGCCTGGGTGGCTCAATCGGTTGAGCATCTGCCTTCAGCTCAAGTCATGATCCCAGGGGCCTGGGATAGAGTTCTGTATCAGGCTCCTTGCTCAGCAGGGAGGCTTCTTCTCCCTCTGCCTGCCACTCCCCCTGCTTGTGCTCTCTGACAAATAAATAAAATCTTTTAAAATAAATAATGAAAGCATCCCATAATTGCTTCACTCATACAAAATCTTCTCATCTAAGAATGTAAGTTTTTGTTTTTAATTTTCTTCTGCTCCCTGAATAGTCTCTAGGTTTTTCTACAGGTGTTCTCTAGGTTTCTTTGCTGTTGCTTGTTTGGGTCTTTGTCTTTCATATTAAAGGATTGATTTTTTTTTTGGCAGTCCATTCATATTCAAGAGGAAGACACTAAAAAGCCAATAAAAGTTCTGTATGCATGGGCAACGATGGTTCACCACTAGCCGTCTCTGCAGGGTAACTTCCCATTTAAAAAAAAAAAAAAAACTAAAATGTCAGAATCTGTAATATTTTTGCCCTTGGTTTGACAGGTTCTCCAGAGAAGAATCCTCCAATCTGTTGTCCAGAGAGCCTAATTCTAAGAAGGGAGAGGGCTGGATGAAGACGAGGGTTGGAGGGAGTCTCAGTTTCCCACATGTAGATTTTCACTTAATTTTCATTTTCAGAATTGTGCTTCATCTCTCGTCCTCCCTGCTTTCGTTCGTAAGTCTGATGCTTCTCTAGTTGAATTTAAGAAAATAAACTTCCTTTCTTCTTCTGGAGTACAAGAGAGGTAGTCATCTTTCAGGGTTGGATCTGGAAAGGAATCTGTGATTTAATTGTTCCTTAGAAAGTCTTTCAACAAATTATCTTGTTATGAGTCCTCTCTCCCCTCCAGCTATTTGAGGTACCTGGTGCCTCTACTTCCTGAGCTTGACAGAGTTCTGCTGTGCAAACTGGTATGCCTATTGGCATTTCCCTCTATAAGCTGGGTTACCACTTGTCCATCTGCTTCCCGTTTTCTCATGTTTGTTGACATCTCTAATTCACTAGCTTCTCCTGTCCTGTGTGGATTTAAACGTGAACATGTTTATACTCTGCACAAGTGTGCAGGCCATGACATTTATCTAGAAGTCAAACAGTTTTTGAATTACTAATAACCCTATGTGGCAACAACAACCCTTCATCCCATCCAATGAGGTTGTGGGGCTAAGTCTAATGGCAGAAGTGAGGCTGAAAGATAGAGTTTGAGTCACTCATTAATTAGCATTTTTAAAACAATATACAGTAGTTTGTAAAGATAGGTAAGAAAATGTAAATCACTATTTCTACAACCCTTCTATAATGACAAACTGGTTTAAAAAATTGCAACATGTATGTCAGATAGAATGGCCCCAATATAAAAAGAATGAAAATTGCTTACAAATCGATAAAAGATGAACACCCAATAGAAACAAAGATGGTTAAAATATACAAAAATACATTGTAATAAATATGCAAATAAAATAATATTGAGGTAATTTTCTCCTATCAGATTAATAACGTTTGATAATAGTTCAACCTTTCTTGGGGTACCTGGGTGGCTCAATTTGTTGAGCATCGGACTCTTGCTTTCAGCCAGGTCATGCTCTCATAGGTTGTGAGATGGAGTCCCTGCATAGGGCTCTGCCCTCAGTGTGGAGTCAGCTTGAAAGTTTGTCTCCCTCTGCTCCTCCCCACACACATGCGAGTACGCTGTCTCTAAAATAAACAAAACTTTAAAAAATAAAGGTCAACCTTTCTTTTTTTTTTAAGATTTTATTTCTTTATTTGACAGAGAGAGACACAGCAAGAGAGGGAACACAAGCAGGGGGAGTGGGAGAGGGACAAGCAGGCTTTCCCGCAGAGCAGGGAGCCTGATGCGGGGCTCGATCCCAAGTGACCAGAGCTGAAGGCAGACACCCAACAACTGAGCCATGCAGGTGCCCCCAGTTCAACCTTTCTTGGGGTGAGGAGTTCAATATGACAATTCTGTCAAAATTTGAAATGTGAATACTTTTTAACCAAGAAATTCCAATGCAGAGTATCATGAACATGTAAACGAGTGCCTGAAAAGCTATACGCAAAACCTATCAGCACCGGATCAAATAAGTTACCATTCTATCTCACAGTGAATATTCTGCAGCAATCAAAAATAGTGAACTTAGAGATGATTTTCTTTTGGTTATACCTTATTTGATTAGAATTTTTTGTAATAAGCATGTCTTACTTTTATAATCAGAAAAATTAAGAAAGTGGGCGCCTGGGTGGCTCAGTGGGTTAAAGCCGCTGCCTTCGGCTCAGGTCATGATCCCAGGGTCCTGGGATCGAGGCCCACATCGGGCTCTCTGCTCAGCAGGGAGCCTGCTTCCTCCTCTCTCCTCTCTCTGCCTGCCTTTCTGCCTACTTGTAATCTCTCTCTCTGTGTCAAATGAATAAATAAAAAAAATCTTTAAAAAAAAATTAAGAAAGTCATTTTTGTTTTATTTATTCAGAAGCAATTTAAAATAGCAGTTAAGGGTCTGACCTGGACTCAAATCCTAGCACCACTCCTTTGGCCAACCTTCAGCAAGTGGCTTCATGGCCCTGTTGCTCAGTTTGCCATTTTATTACATAAGATTGCTTTAAGGAGTAATTAAATTAATATATGTAAAATGTATAGAACCTTCCTGGCATGCAACTTGATATGCACTCGTTGTTATTTCATTTTGGAAAAACTAAGATTATTTAGTGATTTGTATTTAGGTTGTGTCAAAATGTCTCCGATGTCAAAACAGCTGATTCAAAATGCCAATAGTCAATGGGACAAGACAAGAACAAAATTACAATTTAAATACTACAAAGGAAGAAATAAAATGTAATTATTTTCAAATGCTACAATTCTCTACCAAAGGAAATCTAACATACTCAACTAAAAAGTTATTAGTAAGAGAATTCAATAGAATTGAAAAATAAGGGCTGAATATTCTGAATTCAATAGCCTAACACTACAGTAGCATTAACTAGTCAGAAAATATAATGAAAGAAAAGCTTCAATTCACAGTAACAAAATAAGTAAATAAATAAATAAAACACCTAGGAGTAAGTTTTACAAGAAATATATTAAACTCCCCATAAAGAGTATCACAAAAATATGCTGAAAGACTTAAAAGGAGACCTAAATCTCTTAGATAGAATAATTTAAATAACATAATAATAATGTAACCATGTATTTATATATTATATATTTATATTTTACATATCACATTTATGTAAGTATAAATATATAGTAATGTAAAAATATGTTGATTCCTCTCAAATTAAAGGATAAATCTAATGCAATTCTAATAAAAATTCTTTTTTTTAACTGGACAGGTTGATCCTCAGTCTTGAGAATAGGCAAGAAAAGTATGAAAAATAAGATGCATGAGGGTAGCTTACTCTGCCAGATATCAGAGTAAAAGCATAGCACTGGTTCAGTGGGACAGATTGGAGAATACAAAACCAGAAACAAGCATTATGGGGATTCAGCATATGGTAGAGGCCACCACCTGTATGGGATTATTCCAGAAACTGTGTTAAGACAATTGTTTATGCATAAAGAGAAAAATTAAATTAGATCTTTGTTACACAGTACATAAAAATAAATTCCCAACTAGACCAAAACTCTTAAATTCTAAAAAAAGAAACCATTAAACTATAGAAAAATATTTGTAGAATCTCGGAATAGGTTTTTGTCCTTCAAATAAGGATTTGTAATCTATAAACCTCATGGTTTTCATTAAAAAAATCTACACAAATATGTAGATCAGTTAATATACATGAAAATAAGAAGTTGGAGGAAGACTGTAAAGGCTGCAGACTGTGATACGGTTAGGAGATGGGATTACAGTGGACTTTCCATCATCTGTTTTATACTTTGGAGATGTTTGACTTTTGTCTGATTATCTTTGAAATCAGGGGGGAAAAGCATGGGGCGCCTGGGTGGCTTAGTCATTAAGCGTCTGCCTTGGGCTCAGGTCATGATTCCAGGGTCCTGGGATGGAGCCCCTCATTGGGCTCCCTGCTTGGCAGGAAGCCTGCTTCTCCCTCTCCCACTCCCCCTGCGTGTATCCCCTCTCTCGCTGTCTTTCTCTCTGTCAAATAAATAAATAAAATCTTTAAAAAAAAGCAAATAAAAATGTATATTATATACTTTGATGAAATATATCAACACTTTCAGAAGATAATGAAATAAAACTATGTAAAAAAACACTTCCATTTCCAAAATATTAAAATTTTGCGAATCCTGCACTTACCATTTCGCCATGTTCATTATGCTTGATTCACTCTGATTTGCTGATGACTTTCCAAATACAGCATTCAGAACTGACCTAATATTTCAGAAATAGTCTGGCCAACCTACAAAACAGTGACATGATTTGAAAACTAATGTTTCTCTCTCCTGATTTTCTTAGTGCTGATTTAGCCTCATCCCAGTGCGGTTTCATGCAGGCATCGCTCCTTTTGTTGGCTTCACTTGAGTGCACTTGGAGGCTCTGCATTTCCTTTCTTTTCTTTTCTTTTTTTTTTTTGAACAGAGAGAGAGAGAGAGAGAGAGAGATCACAAGTAGACAGAGAGTCAGGCAGAGAGGGGGGAAGCAGCCTCCCTGCTGAGCAGAGAGGCGGGACTTGATCCCAGGACCCTGAGATCAAGACCTGAGCCAAAGGCAGACGCTTAACCCACTGAGCCTCTCAGGCACCTGGCACTGCATTTCTTCCTAAGTGAAGTTTGGGGCCACCCTGCATCGAGCAAGTCTCTCAGTGCCATTTTTCCAACAGTATTTGCTCACTTCGTGTCTCTGTCACGTTTTGGCAATTCTCACAATATCTCAGACTTCTTCATTATTGTATTTGAATTGCTGCCATCTCATGATACAACTTTAATGGATGAGATGTTGCTTCTTATGGATGAGCAAAGAAAGTGGTTTCTTGAGATGGAAACTACTCCTGACGAAGATGCTGTGAAGATTGTTGAAAGGACAACAAAGGATTTGGAATATTACATAAACTTAATTGATAAAGCAGCAGTAGGGTTTGAGAGGATGGACTCCAATTTTGAAAGAAGTTTTGTGGGTAAAATACTGTCAACATCACATGCTACAGAGAAATTGTTCATGGAAGAAAGAGTTAATTGATGGGGCAAATTTCACTGTCTTATTTCATGAAACTGCCATAGCCAGCCACCCCAACCCTGAGCAACCACCACCCCATTCAGTCAGCACCCATCAACAGCAAGGCAAGACCCTCCACTAGCAAAAAAGATTGATTACCTGAAAGCCCAAATGATGGTTAGTATTTTTTAGCAATGAAGTATTTTTAAAGTATGAACATTGTTTTTTAGACATAATACTGTTGCACACTTAATAGACTCCAGTACAGTGTAAACATAACTTTTATATGCACTACGAAACCAAAAACTTCATTCAACTCGCTTTATTGTAATATTCTTTATTGCAGTGGTCTGGAACCCAACCCGCGATACCTCTGAGGTATACCTGTATTTAGACTGTGGCCAGTAAACAGCCCCCCTAGCTATCCAACCAGGTTTCTGTTGGGAAACTAATGCAACTCTATTAGTTTTCTATTCTTGTCAAAACAAATTGCCACAAACTTAATGGCTTAAACAACACGAATTTATTACCATACAGTTCAATAGATCAGAAATCTGATGTTCGTCTCACTTGGCTCGAATCAAGGTGTCAGCAAGGCTGTGCTCCTGTCTGGAAGTTCTAGGGGAGAATCTGTTTCTTTGCTCATTCAGGTTCATTGCAGCTGTAGCACTGAGACCCCCATTTGCTTGCTGACTGTTCCCATCTTTAGAGACTACCCATGTCCCTTAACTAGTGGCCTCCATCCTCCATCTTAAAAACCATCAATAGCAGGTCAAGTTCTCACATTCAAGTCTCTCCTCCTCCTATCTCCTCCCTCAATGCAGATAGGAAAGTTCTCAATTTCAAAGACTCTTGTGATTAGACTGGCCCAGGATAATCCAGGGTACTCTTCCCAACTAAAGGTCAGTAAATTTACTCACATCAGCAAAGTCCCTTCTGCCATGAGGTTACATATTGACAGGTTTGGGGGATTAGGACTTGGACAGCTGGGCAAGTAGTTAAGTGTGTGTGCTTTGGAATCCTCAGGGGTTTGAATCTGGTTCTAACACCTAAGGGCTGAATGATCTTGGACAAGTTACTTTAAATTTCTCCTTTATGATAATAGCATCTTTCCCAACTGACTCTTGGAAGAACTACAGACCACATATATTTAGCAGGTGCCTAATATACATAAATGCTCAGTAACTGTTAGCTATTATTATTAAATTTAAATGAGGAAAATTTTCTTATCTCAAATTTCATCAAATTGTTTCCAACCCAGGGCCACAGCCTGTCAAGATAGTTTTTAATCTCAATTCTGTGGTCTGCAATACTTTAACTTCCTTTAGATTTGTGTTATCTTCCCCTTGATAAGCACTTGCTGCTTCATCTTGGTCACAAAGTTAGTTAAGGAAGGTCAAAGGTCAAGCTGTAGCTTTGGCACCAATAGAGACAGGTCTTATCTTTGAAAATAATTTCATGTGAGAGACCCTAACTCTCTGGGTCAGGTGCTGAGAAGGAAAAGGAAATACAAGGGCCCTTAAGGCGTTCCTAGTCTAATTAACGGCCCCTTTCAAGATAAGAAAAAAATAGGGTAACTGCAAATGGTACCCAAGGCCCACTCTAAGACAATTTAGCCGTAAGTGGATACATGAGGTAAGGAAATATTAACATCCCCATTTTATAGATTAATAAACAACTGAGACTCAGGCTATTTTAAAGGACTTCTTCAGGCTCATATAGCTGATGAAGGGCAGAGGGAGGCCATCAACCTAGGATTTCTGACACCATGTCCTACATTCCTTCCCCCTCAGCACTCTTCCTTCTAAGGGTTTGAAAACCAAAATGGAAAACAGCTTCCTATGAACTAGAGCAGGTACACCACTGGTATACAGTTCTGCTTGCCACATCTTAGAACCTGAAAAGCCCCAGAACGGAGACAACTAAATGATGAAAGAAATCGGGGGCCTTTGATGAAAGAAGAGCTACTTCATTAGAATAAAAAAAAAGAAAAAGAGAAATTGGAACTCTTCAACTTAGAAATGTTACAGCTGAGGAAAAAAAAAAAATCAATCCAGACTGACAGAATGAAGATTGACGGGCACTATTTGCTATAATCTAGTTGGCACCTTTCAAACTCTGGTTAAAGTACTTCTTCACAGAGCAGAAATGTATCCAACTCTCTACTTCCGTGAAGCAGTGTTAGCCAGAAATATTCAGGGAATCACTCTTCACAACAGTGAGTTCCTGGAAAAAATTTGTAAGTTGGTCATTAGAAATTAAAGTGTGTTTTCCCATTATTTCCCATTTCCCAGTAGTATGATGAAGAGTCTTGACCAAGGGAGTATTATGTCAAGTAAATGACAGATATGGCCAACATAGGTGAAAACCCAATATTATGACTTCAAAATTCATATTCATAAAAAAGGGGTCAATATGTACCATATCCTGGTTGTGCGTGAGATCTCAATTTACTATGTGTATACAAATATACATAATTTATATATAGTCAATACTAAAAGCAAAATTCTGTCACATAAACTTCTCTTAAACTAACAGTTTAAATTTTATTTTGCCTGCCTTTAGAATTTAGAATTTTATGGAGATCATATGAGTAAGTCAAGTCTTCAAGAAAACAAACAAAAAACTGTCCAGATAGGTTGTAAAAATTTAAACCACCAACTTATTGGATTTACTATTATCTGAGCTACACTATGTTTTAATCTATAAAATCCATTTTTATTGTTGAAAAAGTCTCAGCGAAGCAACTGACCATCAGGTTGAAATGACAATGATTGGAATCAGGGGGATTCCATTGTGACAGCCTGTATTCCCCTCCCAAGTGTCAAGCCCATGGCGGTGCAGAGGCCCTCTCCAATGGAAGTGCCCCTTATCAGTGCTAAGATTTATACTGACTATCACCAGAAGCATGTTTTATATGTATTATTTCATTGTGAGATAAGTAGGACAGATATTACTGTTCTCATTTTACACAAAAAGATCTAAGGTTTAAGGAACCTTAAATGACTTTGCTCAAGGTCACACAGCTCATTAGTAGAACAGCTGGGACAAGAAGTCAGGTCTCAAAAGTCCCGTTACACAGTGCTACCTCAAAATCATTAGGAATTATTTTTGACTCATCCAAAACAACAAGAATGTAGAAAGAGTTCTGTTTCTGTCCCTTCTTAATCTCAATACATTATCTTGAAATACATATAAATTGTACCTTAATTGAAAAATACTACTCTTTGCCGCAGTATATCCCGTCACCTGTCTACTAGGACAGAAAAGGTATTTCTTCTAAGAACCTTTAGGAGTTGGCAAGATGTATACATGATCAAAGCAGGACTATTGGCTGATACAGCAGGACTCTCGGCTGATACAGCAGGACTCTCGTCCAGACAGAAGATAAAGCCAGGTCTTTCCAGTAAGGTGTTTCCCACTTAATGGAGCTGTTTTTAAAATGCCTATGATCACTCCCTCTCATTAGATGGCCAATGGTACAGTGAGATTTTTCTTGTGATCAGAGATGTCTAGACTATTCTCAAAGCCACACAACTTCGGGGGGGGGAAATAAAAGTTCTATCTACTGTGTTTCTTTTTTTAACTCTGAGTTAGAATCTGGTACACTTCAAATATCCTGAAGAAGGTATTTCTTCAAGCTCAGAAAGGCAAACCCAATACCTGGGTATGCCAACACTATCATTCTCCATCCCTATCACAGCAATCCATCCCATAACCAGGCCCCATCTATCTTACCCATAATCTGAATAGAGGTGGCTGGTGTCATTAGGGAATACCATGGAACAGAAGCACTCTTGTTTGGCAACAATTTCCTCAGCTAGCTTCCTATATAAGCTGGGATAGAAAGTTCCTCCCCTTATTCAAGTTACCTCTGTAATATATACCAGCTTTAAGTATCCTCACATGAGCATTCATGATGCAAGAAATTGGTAGGCAGCCTGAGCCATTCCTTTATTCACTAAAACTTTGCTACAAGGGCAAAATTACTAAGGAACAAGGATAATTAATTGGATCAATTTACGAAACTTATCTGGATAATTCAGACAAGAAAAAAAACTGTTACTCAAGAACAATTTTACTCATTTTATCCAAATAATTTTGACAGTCCCTCTCCCCAAGTGATAACTCCTGGATCAGAAAAGAATTTACAACAAAAACAAACACCACCACATAGAACTGCTTTCTTGAGCAAACCATGTCATCTAGCCTAAACCATGCATTGTATCAATGCAGAATTAGACCTAGGAACCATTACTATAATCCAGGTCTCCTTCCCCAGTCTCTGCCCATTGCACTATACACAGTCATGTGCTCTTCACCGGAAGAGCGTCCCAGCCCACCAAACAGCCCTGGGTTATAGCTCAAGCCAATGTGTCACACCTGCACGAGAGTAGGTTGAGGGTGGGGCTCCAAAGGGTTTTCCCTGTGCATTTTCAGCCTCTTACTCTACAATTTATAAATCACGGGGTCTTCATTCACACATAATGGAAATAATTCCTCCAAAGCAGTCCTACTTTCTCAGAAACATAAATGAACTAAGGAAAATAACAGGTTTTACTGGTTCTAAGACTAGTGGTTGGAGCAGAAACTGTAGGGACTCCAGGGTTATTAGACAGCAGGAGGAGGTAAAACAGGCTGTGGAACTATTTTGGTCTTTGTGATCTTGTGGTAGAAAGTTCAGTTCAAATAATAGCACTTTGCTGAGAAATACTGTGGTATTAAATAAACAACCATATGAGGCCTTTTTAGAACAAGTCTAATTCTGTACTAGCAACGGTCTTGTAGATATTACTTGTCCTTATAAGAGTTTAGCAAGAAAAGCTCTACCATAAAAAAGAAAAAGAAAAAGAAAAGCTCCACCATAATTGAGGTCACTGATAGTGGAATCTGTCCTCTCGATTAATTTGTATTAGGCAGAAAAAGCTCAGGTTTTATCTTGTATCCTACAGATGCATAAAACAAAATGCATTAGCATTCTCATTTTAGATAAAAGCCTCCTAAAGCCCTCTTGAGCATACCATGAGCAAGAATTTATACACTATATACATAAACGTTTTTAGTTTTATGTATTATTTTCTACATAAATCAGTCTCAGTGAATTTCTCAAGACTTTGAAGCAGCTATGAATGTAACATATGGATCAGAGTCTAAATAAAATCGGGTAGACTAGCAAAGAGAGTCTATTAACTTTCAAGAAAATTGGGTATATTCATAAACATGTCTTCCTGTAGTCTAGGGCCATTAAGTGGAGACAGCTCAAAACTTAGTAACTGAGTCCCAGCAGAACCTGAACTGAGCAGCTAGTGTACTACTCTGGTTTAGGAAGGCAGAGAAATTCTATTTCCCACTTATGGAATCATATTCTCCCCTTCTCAAACTCTCTTTCCTAACTGCTCACTGTTCACAAGACCCCAGTGGGTTCTCTTCCCTGACTCCAACTGCCCCATAGTCCAGGATGACAGAACAGAAGCAGCCAGCCATCAGAGCAATATAACCATAAGCCAGATCTAGAATCACACCATTTGGCTGGTGTTGCGTGAAGTTAACCCACACTCCCCCTCTTCCCCTTCCTCGGCCTATCTAACCAGCTACACGAGTGCCCTGACACACTCACTCTGTTGACCCTTGCCTAAACTGAAGGGCTGCTGGGCCAGGTTTTATTTTTCATTATTGTAAAATACACACGAAATTACCATTTTAACCATTTTTAAAAAGTGTACAATCCCATGGCAGTGTCTCACAATTTGCTTAACCATCACCCCTGTCTCATTCCAGAGCAATATCATCACCTCCTCCAAAAATCCTGTATCCATTAGCCATCACTCCCCATTCATTCCCCCACCCTGGCAACCACTTATTCTGCTGTCATTTGCCACAGCAATGAAGTTAGGGCTAACATTGCTAATATTGCCGGTCACTGAGAAGGACCAATTAATTCAATGAAGCAAAAGGGCTTTTTAGTTTATATAAGAATTTTAAGGATTAACATCTGGATTCTAAGTCCAATTTAACTTCAGGTCATAACCTCCCTATAGGTTTTATTGAACTTTAACAGGTCATAATATCTGGGTCTCTCATCATTAATTTGTGAAATAGAATTCTCATACCTGTTTCCCTCCACATTCCATGCAGTGCTAATAATCACTTCTTGACCTCATTTTTTCCATTTTATAGAATTCATAAAAGAACAGATTTAAGAATAGAGATTCACTAATCAATTTTTAGTTCCTCCTCCTTAGGAAATAGTGTTTCCTATCTGGGAAGATACCTTTGCCGTCCTTCTGTTGGTTCCTTTGTAAGCTCACATTAACCTACTGACTTTTAAAAGCTAACTGTCTGCTTGAACTTTTAATGTCTGGCACATTCTGTGCACTTAATAGATGTTAAAAAAAAATAAATGAGTTCAATGTTCAAGAAGCCAAATGGTGGCAAGTGACACTTCTGGAACGGTTTTTTTAGAAACTGGTATTTGTTGGCTCAAATCGTTGTCATTTTTCCTCTAAATTGTTGTCCATTTATCTCTAAGTAATAACAAAAATAATCTTAACTACTTTACATCAATGCCTTGTGACATCATAAACTTCAAATGAAAAGCCATGAATATTATACAATTTGCTTTGTTAGAAACACATATAGTCCAATTAGGTCAAAATCTGCAGATGGACCAGGCTAGCACTATGATTTAGTTTGTACTCATGGAATTATTTCCCTCCCTCCACCCCCCAACACCACCCCACTTCACCGCGCAGAATCCTCTCTTCTGTTCCAAATCACTGTCAAATATTACTGGGCAACACGAGCATCATCTACCACGTATTTTTCTCCTACCGTCTTAAGAAAAAGGTTATTTCGAATAAACAAAAGCACATCCATAATCATCTTAATAACCTAAGTTTCACAATCCTAAATCATAATCAAGTTTCAAGTCGCCAAATTATCCCTCTGGTATTCAGCTGTCTAATCAGCTGCACTCAAATTATAGTAACAATCACAATATTTCAGGCCATTTACTGGCTTACTTTCCAGGCCCTCAATAAGTATAACTACTCCCCTGAAAGGATTAATATTGCTCTTGATTTCTCTTGGTATTTCTGGGGGGGGGGGACAAATGATTACCAAATTATCAAACCAACTCAAATCAAGTATTTCAGGGTTGTTGAGCAGCTCTAGCCTATCTGATTACTGCATCACAAAAGGAGCTGTGTGTTTTCAAGTCAGAAATTGCCACTAATGGGACGCTTGGGTGGCTCAGTCAGTTGAGTGTCTGCCTTTTGCTCAGGTCATGATCCCAGGATCCTGGGATCGAGTCCCACATCGGGCTCCCTGCTCAGTGGAGAGCCTGCTTCTCCCTCTGCCTCTGCTCTGCCTGTTCTGCCTGCAGCTCTCTGTGCTCTTACTTTCTGACAAATAAAATTAAAAAAAAAAAGAAAATGCCACTAATTTGGTGCTTCTACTTAATTCAACAAGTTCTGTAAGATTTTCATAAAAGGATTTGTTACACGACAGAATTTGTGATTGAATATGTATTAAAGTTTTCTGCTCTTGAAAATAAAGCAGCTCATTAACAAACCTACAGAGAATAGTTTCACTGTAGAAGAGTCCAGAAATATTTCACTTATGATTAAACTTGATGATAGTACTTATGATGAAAAATTCAAAGTGAGAAAATACAATGGGTCATAGGCCCAGACTGGCAAAAAGATAAAAAACAAAACAAAACAAAAAAAACCCTAACGTCTAAAAATAGGGCTACCTGTCAACCAATTCCCAGTGTTCTTTCATGTGATTGTGCAGTTTTACATTACAACAGCTAAAGGTGAGATTTAGGCACTTAGAAATTCTTAAAATGTCTAGTTAAGACTTCAAACTGAGAAGGGAACTCTGAAGACAGGAGTCTACTGAACATGATCAAACTAGCCTATGGTCACAATGATTTCCACAAGCTGTCTAAATTAGGGGGTCTTTAGTTCTCTGTCTTCTGTTATTTTTTCTCCCCCTGCTGGTTTCTCTCAAGATAGCAACCTGGCGGGCGCCTGCGTGGTTCAGTGGGTTAAAGCCTCTGCTTTCGGCTCAGGTCATGATCTCAGGGTCCTGGGATCGAGGCCCACATCGGGCTCCCTGCTCAGCGGGGAGCCTGCTTCCTCCTCTCTCTCTGTCTGCCTCTCTGCCTACTTGTGATCTCTCTCTCTCTCTGTCAAATAAATAAATAAAATCTTAAAAAAAAAAAAAAGATAGCAACCCGGCGATAGCAGTCCCACATCTACCTCACAGATGCAGACCACACCCCTCGCTGTCCAATCTTCAACAAATCCTAGGCTTCACTATCTTTGTATCAACCTAGGTTTACTTGTTCAACCCAGAACCAGATTAGTATAAAGCAAGTTTCCAATCCAGACAACCTGACCTCCTTACATTATGCTGAAATAAAATTCCTTGAGAATACCTACCTACTACACGCATGCGCGCGTGCACACGCACACGCACACGCACACGCACACACACATACTTGAAGAAAAACATGAAAACTTGATTCTATTACTAGGGAGAAATAAAACTTATAATCAATGCATATTATGATACATAATTGATCAGGAATGACTACAAAAGACAGAGGAGTAGGACTGTTGCAAATGAAAACTGACCCTGACATGCTATAATGTCAAATACTGTAATTACAATTGTCCCAAATAGCAAACAACTCTTGGAAATATTCCAAACAAAACAATCATCTTTCCTTGATTTACAAGGCAGTTGCATTGCTAGGAAATTCATTGTACTGTATTGGCAATTCATATAGGACAAGGGAAAATTCTTCCTAGAACCTACCCATCAAATATTTGTAGTACTATCCCCTAAACTGTGAAAAAGCACTCCTACAAACTGTTGAAATGTTCTCCAAGGGGGCATTAAGAGCAACGGGGCTGCAGGAATCAAACTAAGTTAGGCTCACTCAAACCTCAGTTTCTCTACAAAATGAAGAAAGGCGAGAGGCAGCAATTAAATTCATAAATTCATAATTCATAAGTTAAAACTAAGAGAATTCACCCCAAAACCAAATAATACAATTTAAAAATGGGCATTAGACATGAACAGACATTTTCCCAAAGACAGATGGCTAACACACAAAGATGCTCGTTATCACTTATCACCAGAAAAATGTTAATCAGAACTACCTCACAACTTGTTAGAATGGCCAAAATAAAAAACACAAGAAACAGGTGCTGGCAAGGATATGGAGAAAAAAAACCCCTCTTGCACTGTTGGTGGAAATGCAAACTGGTGCCACCACTCTGGACAACAGCACGGAGATTCCTCAGAAAGTTAAAAATAGATCTACCCTACAACCCAGCAATCCCACTACCAGCTATTTACCCAAAGAATACAAAAACACTAATTCAAAGGGGTACATGCAACCTGGTATTTATAGCAGTGTTATTTACAATAGCCAAATTATGGAAACATCTCAAGTGTCCATCAACTAATGGATAAAGATGTGATATATCTATATACAGATATATATATTTATACATATATGATGGAATATTATTCAGCCATAAAAAGAATGAAATCTTGCCATTTGCAATGACATGGATGGAGCTAAAGTATAATTCTCAGTGAAGTCAAGTCAGAGAAAGACAAATAACAAATACCACATGATTTCACTCACATGTGGAATTTAAGAAACAAATGAGCAAAGGGGGAAAAAAAGAGAACTGATAGTTTACCAGAGGTGAGGTGGGTGGGGGATGGGTTAAATAGGTGATGGGGATTAAGGAATGCACTTGTCATGAAGAGAGCACCGGTGATTAAAACTTACGAACAAATGAAAACATGAAGAGATTTTCAAGTGCTTCCTCAGATAAAGAGCTATTATAGACAAATTTCTACTAGTAAAGCAAAGTCTTTTGTACTTGTTCAATTTCAAAGCATGTTAAAATTGAGATGGTTAGAAAGATTAGCTGAATAAATCAAATATTATCAGTTTTGAATTAGCATTTGAATCCGTTTGGTGGACATACTAGGTTTTAGGAAAAAAGCAATGACGTTACAAATTAAATATCCACTAGATCTCAAATTCCCAATAGTTTTCTTGGCTTTAAACAGGAATCATGTTTGCACATTCACTTATTTCTTGGTTGACATTGGAAATCATCATAGTAGAAATAATTTAGAAGGACAGAACTGCTGAGGGACAGAACCTATGGACCTTATTTTTTTATTTCCTCTAAATCCATTGTTTTTTGTGATTTAATTCTATAATCAAACAAGTGGCACTATGAATAAAAGTCTTTCCTGCTTTTTTTTTTTTAAAGATTTTATTTATTCGAGAGGGAGAGAGAGAAAGTGAGAGAGCATGAGAGGGGAGAAGGTCAGAGGGAGAAGCAGACTCCCTGCAGAGCTAGGAGGCCGATGCGGGACTCGATCCCAGGACTCCGGGGTCACAACCTGAGCTGAAGGCAGTTGCTTAACCAACTAAGCCACCCAGACACCCCTGCTTGCTACTTTTTTTTTTTTTTAAAGATCTTATTTGAGAGAGAGGGAGGGAGCATGAGTTGGGAAGAAAGGCAGTGGGAGAAGGAGAAGCAGACTCCCCACTGAGCATGGAGTCAGACTCACACGGCTGGATCCCAGAACCCTGGGATCATGATCTGAGCTGAAGGCAGACCTTTAATGAACTGAGTCACCCTGGGACCCCCAAAAGGCTTGCTACTTTACACGGCCCCTTAGTGGACAGTCTCTTGAGCCGAATGGCCGTATGGAGGCAGGAGGGTTTATTGCAGTTATCTTTCCTACAAGGACCTCTGTCACCCGAAGAAGTTTATGTGAAGTAAATCTCCTTGTGCTTTGATTCTTAATTATGGAAGGCGGCTCTACAGTCAAAATTGCTTTGCTCTAGAGAAGAATACAGTATCACAGATAACTACTGAAAAGGAGTTACCTAGCAACCTGTCCCTACAAATAGCGATTTTAAAAAAATGAAACATAACTGACCCTATTTGGTCATTTTTATTCTCTCAGCTTGGTCCTAGAAAATAGAGTCTGGATAACCAAATCACTAGGATGCTGTAAGTCTCATGTCAGCTACACCAGTTTTGTTTTGTTTTATTTGGGATAATAGCTTCAGCAGGAAAGTGGGGACTTTAATAGGCAGCTTATATTCCTTAACTCAGTTATACAGATGTATTATCAAATATTTAATAATGGAATTTAGATATGGAATAGGATTCCAATATTCAAAAAATAAACTCAAAGCTAGTATTATTATTCTTTATAGCTATAGAATCTGCTCTTTAATGTTCTCCTAAAAGAAGATAGCACAAGAAATGTTGTTAAGACTAAGGAAAGAGAGAATGTTGCCAAAGCCAATTCCATTTTAGGATTAGATAATATCGGATATTAACAGCAGTGATGCCCAAGTAAACCGTCAAAGACATTACTGATAGCAACAGTATAGGGCTGACATACCAGTGCCCAGATCAACAAGGTACAATTCAACATACTTTAGGGGTGCCGGGGTGGCTCAGTTAACCGTCTGCCTTTGGCTCAGGTCATGATCCCACATTTCTGGGATCAAGTCCCACATCAGGCTTCCTGCTTAGTGGGGAGTCGGCTTCTCTCTCTGCCCCTCCCCCTGCTCGTGCTCTCTCGAGTATTTTTTTAAAAAGCATAACTTTATACCTTAAGAGTTTACTCATCATTTTGTTGGGGACAGGACATAAGACAGAGTTCATATCTAAAAGTCAATACCACTTAGAGGTGCCTAGGTGACACAGTCAGTTGAGCTACCAACTCTTGGTTTCAGCTCAGGTCATGATCTCGGGGCCTGAAATCCAGTCCCCAGTCAGCTTCAGGCTCGCTGTGGAGTCTCCTTATGACTCTCTCTTCCTCTCCCTCTGCCTCTCCCTTCTGCACTCTCTAAAACAAATCTTTTAAAAGATTTTATTTTTATTTATTTATTTGAGAGAGAGAGAAGCAGACTCCCTGCTGAGCAGGGAGCCCAATGTGGGACTCGATCCCCGGACTCCAGGATCACAACCTGAGCCAAAGGCAGTTGCTTAACCAACTGAGTCACACAGGCACCTATGAATAAATCTTTAAAAAAAAAACAAAAAAACTCAATACCACTTAAACCAAATCTAAGTTAAATAAGCCCTGTCACGATCAAATTTTTGTTTCCTAGTATCTTAGATACAAAATAATCTATAACCATCTCCATTACTTTTCAGAAGAGGGGAAGAGGAGACAATTACTACATAAACTCAGAAGTTACCTTTTAAAATTAAGACATCTTAATTTTGCAACAAATGTAGAAAAGTATTTATAGGGGAAGGGGGAAAAAAAGCTTTGTTTATTGTAGAGTTAGATAAACTTGGGTATTAAATTGACAATGAATGAATGAGGAATGTACATACACAACCCAGTACCATACACTTACCGTTTATACAAAGTTACCCTTGGCAAAACATACTGTGTTCTATTGTTCTAGAGTCTAAAATGCCTCTAGACTGAATTTAAATTCTTCTAGGTCTTTAGAGAGCTAAAGGAACATTGGTCTACAGCTATTAAAATTCAAGCGGAAATAAATGCTAATGTGTATTTCCATCTTAACTTTCTATTCAACAGCTCTAAAACTTTTTAAACCCCTGTCTAATTTCTAATTTCTAAAAGGATTAAGGCAAACTGTCTTTTTTAAGTTAAAATTCATAAAGNATTTCCATCTTAACTTTCTATTCAACAGCTCTAAAACTTTTTAAACCCCTAATTTCTAATTTCTAAAAGGATTAAGGCAAACTGTCTTTTTTAAGTTAAAATTCATAAAGATTTTATTTATTTGAGAGAGTGTGTGAGAGAGAGCATGAGAGGGGAGAAGGTCAGAGGGAGAAGCAGACTCCCTCTGGGACAGAGCTGGGAGCTTGATGAGGGACCCGATCCCGACATCCCAGGATCATGATCTAAGCCATGAGCCAAAGGCAGTCGCTTAACCAACTGAGCCACCCAGGAGCCCTTAAGTTAAAATTCAAAATAAAACTTTTACAAAAGATCTAAATGGAACTTCTACTTGCAAATTTGTTTAAAAGTCTCAAGATCACAAAACTGCTATTGCCAACCATAAACTTCAGTTATTCTGGGTAGATGAAACATTCTCCCTTTTTAAAGATAAACATAACATGGCTATTACCACATTTTTATCATAAAAAAGCTATGAATTTGGTGCACCTGGGTGGCTCAGTTGGTTAAGCATCTGCTTTGGCTCAGGTCATGATCCTAGGGTCCTGGGATCAAGTCCTACATTGGGCTCCCTGCTCAGTGGGGAGTGTGCTTCTCCCCTTGCTTTATGTGCTATGTCAAATAAATAAGTAATTAAATAAATTTTAAAAACAAATAAACAAAAAGCTATGAATTTGGTAACAAGTGTGCTCTAGTCTCTCTTTTTTAAAAGATTTTATTTATTTTATTTATTTTTATTTTTTTAAAGATTTTATTTATTTATTTGACACAGAGAGAGAGATTACAAGTAGGCAGAGAGACAGGCAGAGAGAGGAGGAAGCAGGCTCCCTGCGGAGCAGAGAGCCTGATGCGGGCCTCGATCCCAGGACCCTGAGATCATGACCTGAGCCGAAGGCAGAGGCTTTAACCCACTGAGCCACCCAGGCGCCCAAAAGATTTTATTTATTTCTATGAGAGAGAGAGAGAGAGCGCACGCGCACAAGCAAGGGGAGTGGCAGGCAGAGGGAGAGGGGGAAGCAGACTCTGATCCCAGCAGCCTGAGATCATGACCTGAGCTGAAGGCACTTAACTGACTAAGCCTCCAAGGCACTCATGTGTTTACGCCTTCCTTATTATATATTACTTTCCAAAAAAGGGGAAAAAAAACAGATCCAGTGGGAGAAAGAATGTTTAATAAATGGTGTTGAAACAAATAGCTATCTGTTTGGAATAAAAATAAAATGAGATCCTTACACCTTGCACCATATAGAAAAATACATATATTACTGATGGATTCAAGAATAAAAAATAAAAATGCAAGTACCCAAAATTCTACATACAATTTTAAGGGGTTCACGGATTCCCTAGAGCCCATTCATGGATCTCAGGTTAGGAACTATTAATCATAACTTCTACTAAATCTTAATGCCAAATACCAGATATGTTTTCAAGATCAAGTCACATGCAACAAATGAAGATGAACACATTAACTCATTGTTGTAACTTTATAAAATCTCCAAACTGGAACTAGAAACAGAGGCATGTCAATACAAATGGACAATGACTTAAAAAAAAAATTACACCAATTTAAATAAGTTTGAGTGCATACTGTACAAGTGTATCCATGTCTGTTAGCCTTTCAGAAATATAAAATCAGCTAAATCTTTAGTACTTAAAATTCATTATGTGCAATGTTATTCTCAAACTTGATTAAAATACTTAATAAATACAAGTTATGTTTAATATGAATAACTGCAACATACTTAAACATCTAAACATATAATAGGAATTCTATAATATTAAAATGCAATACTTTCACCTGCATTAATCTCATACACAATGGAAAAATACTTGCAGATAATTAGCATTAAGAATGCAAATATATTTTCACTGTGGAAGAAAAATAATAAGATTAGAAATCATATATTTACGTAATCTACAAGGAAGCTGTAGATAGTCTACATTATGACATTCTATTTTAAAATAAAAACAATTCAATATTTAACTTTACAACAAATTTACTCAAGGCAAAATATTTGTTTAATACAGAACAGGATCGTAAGTCAAAGTAAGCAAGGCAACAATAGATCAACCATCTTAGATTTCTTTTAATGAAGTGTAGCTTTAAAATTGTAATAAAGGTGAACATAAATTCTAACATGCTCTTCTCTTCTTATAAATGGGATGATGTAGAAAAGCAAAGCTTCAATGTATAGGGATTGGAACCATCTGCAAAAATTAAAAAACAAAGTTAACAGGTCACTTCATCAAGCTTTCAAGATTACCTTAAATTAGCAGAGTAAATTATTTCACCTTTTTATAAAATCAGAAGCAGAAACATAAAGAAGGAAAATTTCTATGTAAGGTAAGGGGAAGATTATGTTTGTACATCTCTACCAGCAGGTAAGCTAAATGAAGGCAGGGACTTTGTCCACTGCTACATTCCTACTGCTCTAAACCTTATCTGACAAACAGACATACTCAATATTCCCTAGTGAATTAATTAATCATTACAGATAAACAGTATGGGATTAGGCTTATGTCCATTAGCAAAGCTCACTTTGCAGAATATATTAGCATGGCAATTCCCCTATAAAAGCCAGTTCAAACTGAATGGGAAGTAATCAGAGAGGGAGACAAAAAAATGAGACTCTTAACTCTAGGAAACAAACTGAGGGTTGCTGGAGGGGAAGTGGGGAGGGGGGCATGGGGTAATAGGGTGATGGGGATTAAGGAGGGCACGTGATGTGATGAGTACTGGTTGTTAGAAGCAACTGATTAATTACTGAACTCTGCATCTGAAACTAATGATGTTCTGTATGTTGGCTAACTGAATTTAAATTCAAAAAGTCAATTCAAACATAGGCCTGAAAAAGGGGCTAAGAATGGAAGGTACAGGAAGATATTAATAAGGTGAAAAAGTTCCAGAAGATCTAGTACTAAATTATAAAATTTCTCAAAAAAACAGAGAATAATCCACAAAAGTCTTTCCAACTTTATACATTCTTTAACTTTTCAGACCAGGCAGAGGTAACTCCTCCTCAATTAATTGTGCAAAGAAACAATCCTGGTATCTTAATGTATTTAAAAAATTTTTAATTCCTATAAAGGAAAATTTCTATAAAAAATTCCTATAAAGGAAAAAGCATATAAATTAAAAAGTATATGCATGACACTGGAGAGGATAAAAAGATAAATATTCCTGCCTCCAAGGAGTTTAAAATACGTCTTGAGTATCTCAAATATGCATATAATTTTAAAGCCTTTAAAAACCTTCTAACAAACATTAAGCTTGATTTACTACTTAAAATTTTCTTTTGTGACTAAAAGTTAAATGAAAGGAGGTACTCCTAGTTCTTATCCTTTAATTAAAATTTTCAAACATAAGAAAATAATAGATATGATAAACCCCAATTTATCTATCACCTAGCTTCAATAACTGTCAGCATTTGGCAGTCTTATTTCATCTACCTACCCAACACAAGTTTTGGGAGCTGGAATATTTTAAAGTAAATCCTAGATATGTTATTCTACCCAAAAATCCTTCAGAGTGTATTTTTCCTTTTTTTCCACATCACACCTAATAAAATTAGTAATATTTTTTCTCCCACTAATTGGAAAAATAAGGGTTTAGCACCATTTAGATCCAGGATCAAAATAAAGTACACAGCACGAAGTTTCAAAAGTTAAAGACTTGAGGGCGCCTGGGTGGCTCAGTGGGTTAAAGCCGCTGCCTTTGGCTCAGGTCATGATCCCAGGGTCCTGGGATCGAGGCCCACATCGGGCTCCCTGCTCGGCAGGGAGCCTGCTTCCTCCTCTCTCCTCTCTCTCTGCCTGCCTCTCTACCTACTTGTAATCTCTCTCTCTGTGTCAAATGAATAAATAAAATCTTAAAAAAAAAAAAAAAAAAGTTAAAGACTTGAGTGTACTTTGTATGGTAGAAAAGGAGGTCATTTACCATTCTGGAGAGAATAAGCAGGGACAATTTCATTTAATATAAATTAAAACAATGGAATACCATTTTTCATCTATCATACTGGTTAAAGACTGAAAATCTGGCAAGACTCAGTGTTGGTAAAGAGTGTTGGGAAATGGGCATTTTCACACACCACAGGTAGAAATGTAAACTGGTGCAACCTTTTTAAAGGGCAATCTAGCAACATCAGAATATAAACTTTTATGTTCTCCACTACTAGGAAATTGCCCTACAAATACAAAATGTGCAATGATAAGGATGTTATAGTAATAGAAAAAAACAACTGGAAAAACTGCATTCATCAGTGGGGAACTGGGTAAATCAAACTGTGGTAGATCTCTACTATGAATAGGTACTCCGGGTGTGCTTTGGAACACACACATATACACAAAAAGTAGTAGCTTTGCATGTGCTGAAATAGAAATAGCTCCCAGACATATTAAGTGAAAATAGCAAGGCACTGAGGAGTATGTACAGAAGAACCATTCTGTGTAACTTTTAAAAATGTAGATATACAGACACTGAGGAGGAATAAAAGGAGACAAATGGGTTAAAAGTTGTAGAAAGCTTTAACTTTCATCCTGTACCCTCATGTGCTGTTTTAAGTTTTTTAACCATTTAAATGTATGTATAAATTTCTTCTAAAAAGATCAACAGGGGACTGTGGGGGCCAGCATGCAAGATGGCCCCAATGATCCCTACTCTCCTGATATTCACAGTTGTATACAGTCCCCTCCCACACTGTACCACGGTTGGTGTGACCACAAAAATACACCCTAAGTGATAGTATGTCACTTCCAATGTTAGGTCATAAAAGACACTGTGACTTCTGTTCTAGTCTTTTGCTCTCAGCCCTCTTGGATCATTCACTCTGAAGGAAGCCAGCTACCATGATGAAATGGCCCATGTAGCTTCACTGGACTTACAAACAACCACATAAATTAATTTGGAAATGATTTCTCAATCCCCAATCATGTCTTGAAATGACTGTAGACCCAGACAACAGCCTTGCTGCAACCTCAAGAGATCCTAAGCTAGAAACACCCAGCTCAACTGTACACAGAATACTGACCCTCAGTTTGCTGTTTTAAGCTGCTAAATGTGGTAATCTGTTACGTAGCAAAAGGTTAACTAATAGAAGGATTATGTGGGTTGTGGGATTTATATGCCTTTTTTCTTCATACTTCTCTATATTTAAAAAAAACAAAAAACAACAACCCAGTATGGGTTATTTTAAAATTATTGTCGATTTTTCTGAAGTAACTCCTATTGAATAATTATGACACAATTTTACTTACTGGGAACTCTTATCTGGTAGTGATTAAGTGCTGTAAGGGCTTCCACGGCATCAGTTTTGCACTCCCATTCTAATAACCCGGAAAGCGTTTTGGCAGAAGCTAAAACAAAACAAACGCAAATCCAGTTGTTATTTGCTTGTCATCAGCTTACCAGAAACCTTTAAGAAACCTTAAAAAGAAGGAACGTGCACTTACGTTTTGCATCAAACACTTTATATTTGATGAATGTAAGAACTTCATGGTCATTACATAACTGTCAAAGAAATGTAAAACTCCATTAAAAATATGGCCAAAATAACATTACTGCCTTTTTTCTTTTAGAAGGCAAACTTTATGGGGGCACCTGGGTGACTCAGTCAGTTAAGTGTCTGACTCTTGATCTCAGCTCAGGTCATGATCTCAGGACCATGAGTGTTAGGCCCCAGCGTGAAGCCTGCTTAACATTCTCTCTCTGCTCCAAATGCCCAACAGACACATGAAAAAGTGCTCAACGTCACTTGGCATCAGGGAAATATAAATCAAAACCACAACGAGATACTACCTCACACTGGTCAGAATGGCTAAAATTAACCAGTCAGGAAACAACAGATGTTGGTGAGGATGTGAAAAAAGGAGAACCCTCCTACGCTGTTGGTAGGAATGCAAACTGGTGCAGCCACTCTGGAAAACAGTATGGAGGTTCCTCATAAAGTTGAAAATAGAGCAACCCTATATGACCCAGAAATTGCCCTACTAGGTATTTGCCCCAAAGACACAAATGTAGTGATCTGAAGGCGCATGATCATGAAGGTGCACCCAAATGTTTATAACAGCAATGTCCATAATAGCCAAACTATGGAAAGAGCCTAGATGTCCATCAACAGATGAATGGATAAAGAAGATGTGGTATATATACACAATGGAATAGTATGCAGCCATCAAAAATTGGAATCTTGCCATTTGCAATGAGGTGGATGGAACTAGAGAGTATTCTGCTAAGCAAAATAAAATAAGTTGATCAGAGAAAGATCTCACTGATACATGGAATTTGAGAAACAAGGCAGAGGGCCCTAGAGGAAGAGAGGAAAAAATGAAACAAGACAAAACCAGACAGGGAGACAAACCATAAGAGACTCTTAATCTCAGGAAACAAACTGAGGGTTGCTGGAGGGGAGAAGGGTGGGAGGGATGGGGTGGCTGGGTGATGGACACTAGGGAAGGTATGTGCTATGGTGAGTGCTGTGAGTTGTATAAGACTGATGATTCACAGACCTGTACCCCTGAAACAAATAATACACTGTTAATGTAAAAGAAAAAAAAAAAAGCATCCGACTTGTGATTTCTGCTCAGGTCATGATCTTGGCGTTGTGGGATCTAGCCCTGCCTCCAGCTGCATGCTTGGTGGGAGTCTGCTTGAGATTCTCTCTCTCCTTCTGCTCCCCCCCCAACGAGGTACACACACTCCTTCTCAAATGAGTAAATAAATCTTAAAAAAAAAAAATTCTCTGCCTCTCTCTTTGCCTCTCCCCCCCCACCCCTGTGTGCACACATGTGCTCATGCTCTCTCTCTAGAAAAAAGAAAAAGTAAACTTTATGGCAGCATTTAAGTCTAGCATGAATGAATTAAATCAAACATGTTTTTAGATGGTTAAGTTCTATGAGAAAATCAATTTTAAAAAGGGATGTTCAATAAACTATGTAAATAATTTAGTGCTGTACAATAAAACCACAGATTTATAACTGAAATATGTATTCTCAGAGTTGGCAGGATTTATCTAGTACCTAAGGTAGGGAGTAGAGTTCCAGAAAAATCAATTCTTTTCTGAAGCATTTCCTACAGTTTGGCAAAAAGGCAGGGATATATAAAATTTTGCTATGGGCAAGAATTTTTTTTTAAAGATTTTATTTATTTTTATGAGAGAGAGAGAGAGAGCATAAACATGAGCAGGGGGAGAGAAGGGGCAAAGAGAGAGGGAGAAGCAGGCTCTTTGAGCAGGGAGCCCAATGCAGGACTTGATCCTAGGACCCTGGGATCATGACCTGAGCTGAAGGCAGACGCTTAACCAACTGAGCCACCCAAGCAGCGCCTGTTATGGGCAAGATTTAAGGGCATAATGAAAGAGCTTTCTGAATGGAGAAGTCATTCTAATTCCAACTCTCAAAAAGACTGAGCCACAAACCAACAAAAGACTAAAAAGACTAATGCAGAATGGGGACCAGAAAAGTACAATGGTCAAAGAGTAACTATAAAGAACCAAATAAATAACAGAATACTAATAATATCAAAAGCGGATGATAAACAGAGCAAGACTTTAAAATGAGGCTAAAATATTATAAATTTTAAAATAAGAAATAGGATTTCTTTACCTTTGTAAAAGTCTCCTCTGTGACACACAATGGAACATTATAATAATGCAACACACACGAGGGGGGCTGGATTATATTCTTAGATGCTTGACCAGCACTTGTAAAGCGGTTATTTTTGCTCATTGCAAAATCTTTGTAGCTACTTGTACCATCCTCCAGCTCAAATATTTGACTGGGAACAACTGAATGTTGTTTAGACACACTGAAGATTGGGAAGGAAAAAGGTAGAGAACATACCTTGTTAGATAAAAAGCAATAAGTAGGCAGTGTCAAAATATTAATATCTATGACTGCATCAATTTTAACAAGACAAATGTAGCTATTTAAATATGATTTATTTAATATTTAAACATTTATTTGAATGCTTAAGTTATAATCCATCACTCTTATAGTTTAGGTATATTCTCACATTAGGAAACTACATAAAACTTGCCCATTTTAACATGCTGTTTTATGATAACAATAAAAACTAGGTATAGGTAAACAAACAAACAAACAAAAAAACAAAACAAAAAAAAACCAAACTAGGTATAGGTGAGCAAAACCTGGACCCTGATGTATTTTGTCTAAAATGGTAACATTATAGGTACTAGTTTCAAATGTGCTCTCAATTACATTAAAATATTCTGAAACTGAAATTAATATCTCTAATAAAAATGAAGATTTTTTAATACTTCTAAAATTTACCACTTCAGATAATTACCAAACATTAAGTCTTTTCCCAAATAATTTGACATTGTTAAGATGTGTGACAGCTCTTTCTACAGCATACTCATCACCCATTTCTACCAGGGCAGTACCAGGAATGGTCTTCATAAATTTTACCTGTAAATACAAAATCCCAAAAAGGTGACTACTTATTTCCCTTCTACAGTAACAGAATTTTTTAAAGAGAGTATGATTTAAGTGGCTGAGGTCAAATACAGAAGATCACCTGGAATCTTGACTTTACTCTGCTGTGCTATTAGATACTCGGTAATTCAACAAAGTTAAAAAGGAAGACTATTAATTCTATTGTGTAGCACAATGAAGAAGAGCACAGGCTTACCCTGGCTCTGCTATTTATTATGTGATCTGGGACAATTTTCTTCTCTGAGCCACAGACTTCCCTATAAAACAGAGATAATGATAGTATCTGGTAGGGTCCATCAATATTTATTCATTCAACAAATATTTATTAGGTGCCTAAAATGTTTTGATAAACACTGTGCTGGGTACTAGGGATTAATGGTAAACATAATAGACACGGTCTTCTTGAAACTTATACGCTGGTAGGTAGGTCGAAAATTTTAAAGTAAATAATAATTTCCAACTACTCAGCATGCTGTTAAAGCAATAAACAAGATGCTATAAAAGAAATAATGCATGACGGTCTTGAGACAGCATTGCCAGCAGAAGGCTTGTACAAGGTAGGGGCAGTTTTAAAAACAGGCATACATCATAATTTTTCAGGACGTCTTGGGTAAGAGGCCATACTTATGGTCTTACAATATTCTAACTTTAGTAGGTAACACTATAGTAATAAGCATTAAATGGGTTAAAGTATGATAATCATTCAGCATGGTACCTACTCCTTAGAAGCTCCTTAAATAGCTATTCTGTACCACTAACATTCATGACACCTTGAACATACTTATTTGTTAGCCTTAAAAGTATACTACAAATGTAGTTACATAACAAATGCCACATAGCATTTATATCCACCCTTGTAACTATCAATTTTAATGGGCTAGCCCAGTGTTTTTATACCATACCTGTACTTGAACAAAACTCAGCTATGGCAGGATTTTTCAGCTTTACTTGAAATCAATTATCTTCTTGTGGGAAAAATTTCTATAACTTGAATTAATCCAACATCCTATAAATCTAACAATGACTAAATATCTTATGTTAAATATGTAGCTCTTACACGTGTAAATCTAAAAAAAAGATTAGGCATAATTACCTATATACAGGTCTTTTAAAGGATTACTATAGCTTAAGATTCATGTATCATAACAGGCTGTTCAAAATGTGTATAAATTTTTGACATGTGAGACTGGAATTGTTCAAGTTTATTAGACAAAGTGATTTAGGTTTCTAAATCATGAGACAACTAGTTCATAACAGAAAAGACAAAGACATACTGAGGATGTTGATTAAACTGACTGATTCTGATTGTCTACAAATGTGAAAAGCACAAACAGAAAAGTAACATCATGAGATAAGATTAAAATACACATTAAAGCCCATTTAGTTATAAAACATGCAGTTCCTAAACCTTAACTAACACCTAGGTGTCTAAGATAAATGTCTGTGTGAAAAAATCTGAACTACTTCTCCCAATGTTGCTAAATCTGTTCATGTATTCCTGGCAAGTTATATAAGCAGAAATACCCCATATGTTATCCCTAGACCAAATGTGGGATTTTCTTTCTCTTCTAAATGCGGTCAAATGGTTATGTTGAGGAAATTCTTATTTCAGAGATTTTCTGAGTTGCTTTCTCTGTTCAAGGAGCCTTTATTTTAGAATTAATGAACTAAGAACTAAGAGTACCAACTTTTCAAGCCATGCCCCTGCTGCCACACATTTATGACTCACATGCTTGTACTTTTTTATTGTTGTGAAAAGAACACTAAAATCACATAAAACAACAGAGAAAAATAACATTATCTTAGTACTGAAACTCAAATTGTCCAGTGTATCAAACAATTGGTAACTTAAGATGACCAATCATTTCCCCAGTTAAATTTTCCATGATTCTTTAGAAAATAGTTTAAGTATCTACTTTATGATAGGAACTATTTTAAATATTTATGAGGTATCAATGAACAAAACATCACAGATCTGGGGAAATGGTTGTCTAACGAAAATAAGGTTATAGCTTTACAGATCTTTAAAATATGCAAAATTTAAATGTTTTGCTACTTTTTGAGTATAAGCCTCCAGACAAAGTTTTGAACACATCCTTTCAAAATGGGACAGTTTCAAATACTGATAGAGCTAAAAGCACATTGTTCCTCAGAAGATACTGGAACTCTAGCATTTGGGAGAAAAGTATTTAAATCTAGAACTCTCCTAAAATTTATGACTTGTGGCCAAGCTCCATGAAAGTAATTCCTCTTTCAAATTCTATAGTTCAAAATGTGAAGTGCTAGAAACACCTTGCAATGATAAAAAAAAAATAGAGGCTAGTAATTGATTAAACTACTGTTTTGGACTTCTATTTATATTAGCTATTTTTAAAGTATTTTTAGTACCAACAACCTATACTGATCACTTACCAAGAAAAAACAATTTCTGAACTTCCTACCTAATAAATTTTTAGCTTATGTGGGTTACTACTAAAAGAACTTTTATGTTCCTAATACAAGAATAGGATATATACACTTTTTCAACTTTTCCAACTTTCCTACCAGATTGCCTAGCAAAAGAAATTAATATAAAACGACACTTACCTTTTCGATATTTCCATATAAGCAGAATAGGTTGAACACTCTTGAACAATTCATTTTTAGCTGATGTAATCCACTAACCATTACAACTGAACCAGAGGGATTTCCTCCATGCATGTAAGAGGAAGAAGCCTGTGGTAATGGATATGCAACAAGCTCAGGTGTATCTCGAGAGCCCATTCTGTAACGACTTGGTAAAGGCAATAATGGACCATGGGATCCTATAAAAGTGATAAAATAAAACACAACTTTAGCAGATACACTTCACCACACTAAAAGTAAACTCTTAATATTAGCTAGTTTGATGTACGTCCAAGGAAAACTCAAATGTATTATTATTCAAATATAACCTGTGGGAATTAATAAAATCTGTTTCTGTACCAGATCCAAGATACACTGACCTGCCTACCCCTGCATATACATCAGGCTTAAAGTTTTATATTTTTAAAAATACTGTTTAACAAAAAAGTATGTAAGGTCAGGCCACAGATAGCAGGGATGGGGAAAATCCAATGTAAAACTTTGGGCCGCTGTATATAAAATATACCTCAAATGTTTTTAAAAAACTTCCTGCCAACATGTTTTGGAGGATAATACAATAAAATAAACACTGAAAGCTTAGAAGCTATCTCCATACAGACATAACAAAAAGAACATCTCTGTAGTTCCACTGAAAAGCTATCTCCTTGAATATATTTTACTGTAACGTGGCTTCTGGTATTTTGTTCCCCTAATTCTAATTTAGGAAACAAAATCCCTAATTTCATTAATATCTTACCAACTCAAAGGTGTCATTTATTCAGCACCCTGCACTATCTGAAACATCAAGTACCCAGAATAATGCCTGAATATCTTAAATTGTTGTCACAAAACACACACAAATCTGTCTCATACTAAGAACCCTTATTAAGAACTACCTTTCTAAGTTTAGAGTAGTTCTAAACAACTTTGATTTATCCACTTTTCCCATCCATAAGAGATTGGAAGTAACAAGAAAAATAAAGCTAAAGTGAATGGAACAGACAGGAATGGGGGAGTCTGCAGAAACTGATACTAAAAGCAGGCATAGGGCACATTCACAACAGCAAGAAGAGAGTGAGTCATTAAGAAATGAGAAGCAACTAAGACACCAACTCATAAACGGGTGGTTGCCAGAGGAGAGAAAAGAGGGGATGAAATAGGTAAAGGTGATCAAGTATCAACTCCCAGTTACGAAAAGATAAGTCTCCGAGATGAAAAGTACTGCAGAGGGAATATGGTCAATAATAGTGTAATAACGTTGTATGGTACTACACTTATCATGGTGAGCACTATACAATGTATAGAATCATCCAATCACTATATTGTATACCTGAAACTAATATACCATTGTATGTCAGCTATACTTCAATTTAAAAGCAGCAACTACAATGGAGGCATAGCTCAGAAATAAAAAACCTATACATGTTAGGTGCTCCTGAGTTAGTGATTACAGAAGCATACTCTTGTAACATGGTAAGTTACAATCAGGAAAACTGATGTGCAAGAAACCAATCCAAAAAACCAAGTCTTTTTCTCATTTCTCAAGAAGTAAAGAATATGTAATGCTACTGACTCTCTTTTTATGTAAGACTAAGGGACACTTGGCATCTACTAATTAAGTTAAGAGAACTACATTTTGGTATTCATAGCATGCTATTAGAGCTTATGCAGACTCCAACAATTCAGTATTTAGTATTCTAAATATAGCTGCCATTCATAACAACACACCAATACTACCAGTGAGCACACACACAGTGCCAATTCCTACAATTTCATGGGGGAAGAAACACTTCATTAGTGCATCATCATCAATGTTGCCTTAAACCTTCAACTGCTCTTCTTGCTAATTAGTAGTTTATCAAAACACACAATATAGCTCATGGTGAGTTACTTGTTAGTAGCAACACATATACTGAACTCTAATTTAAACTTTATACATACATTGGGGTCAAATATCAATCATTCTTATCCCTACTGCAAAAGTACATATCCACACTATACCGTCCCCTCCACTACCACCATTAGCTAATACGGTAAAGACACTTCACTATTATCACTAAATTTTCTTTTTCATAGAAAGTAGAAAGATGTGTAGTGGATGGGCAGTGGAAACTTCCACTCTACTTAAGCTGGCCAAGGTCCAAAAATGTTGAGATCCACTACCATAGGTAACAAATGAATTCAGTGCTAGAGAATGTAACTGATGTCTGTAATTATGACCTCAGCCCTCAGGATTAAATTATCTATACTATTTAAATTGTTGCCTGTATTATTTAAGAAGAAAAAGTAGAAATCTTTTTAAAAGTTTCTATACATAAAAAGTTCATACAAAATGTTTTGATGCTTAAAAAACTAATACTTCAGGTATTAAAAAAATTCACTTATGTGGAAAATGCTACATAAATGGATTATCATCTGGAAGGCATTTCTCATCCTTATACTTTAAAATCTTTGGTCCAGGAGCCATATCCAAAGATGCTAGCAACTAATATACAAACTTTTCTTAGACCCACAGAAAATAAATCTGTGTAAAAGTGGCAAAAATAACACTTTTCAAGTAAGGGCTTCTACCAATTCAGCTCATAGGATAGGGCTTCCCAAAGTAAAAGATTTAAAGAATTCTGGGAGCACAGATTTATACTACTAAAATAAACCAATGAATAAACTTAATCTAATTAAATAATTAAACCTTTTCTATTCCCTCATTCTCATATACCATCATAAAGGAAAAGCCACCTATGACATGACACCAAAATGCAAAAACACCTATTTTGCTGAACTGCCGATCTGAAGGTATACAGCTATGATTTGCAGTTTTTAAAAAGGCTCGCTCAGTATATCACTAGCACCTACTCCCACCTTCTTTGCTTTTCCCCCAATTTCCTCACCTTATTTCTCTTCTCTACCTCTTTCTATTCACCTCTCTCTCTCTCCTCATACTCTATTCTGCTTACTTCCCTAGGAAAGTAGAACAAGTTATCCCCAAAGAGTTAACGTTTCAGTGGACATAGCTCAGAATGGATGCCCCTACACAATCCCACCACAACCATTCCTCCTCAGCAGGACCCTATTTAACAGCTAGTGCAAAGAATTTTGCACCTCTCTTTAAGTAAGCTTACATTGCAAAATCTACACACACACACACAAACACACAAAATCATTAGGGTATGAAACTCACAAAGAATTTCACAATAGGCTTTTTAAAAATATAAAGTTCTTTTAGGAGTGCATATAGTAACTTATTTATACAATTTTTCAGTAAGATATATTTTATAAAGAAAGGCAAACCTGAAAACCCATACTGAGAAAACAGTCTGTGTCCACACTACCACAGCAGGGTTCTTTGTCCTTCATTTATTCTTTCACAGATTTTTCTAGACCCCTTCAGCAAAATATTTAAACAATTTTTAGGCTTCCGCTGACTGCCACGACACTTATACTCCACAACTACACTACAAAGTTGTGATTAGCAATTCTTTGTAACCTCCCACTATGGAAAGCACAGTTGGCTCCTAATAAGTGTTTCTTTACTGCAGGAGCAGAACTATCCATATGACCAGATTTAATATTTATGCTGTTGAAGAAACAGCTAAGAAAAATGATCAAGGAATTCACTGAAACAACTATTGGAAGATTTTCATTATATACCACACTTACTGTTTTGACAACAAAGAGATTGTTTCAATCACTTCTACCAGATAGACTACCACAGCAACCTGAACACACACACACACACACACACACACACACACACACACACACACAGGTAATAAATCCCAGGGTTCAAAAAAAGACACTAAGGAATAATCTAAAACTCACGGCTAAGAACAGTCATCAAACATGTAGGCAATCTGAAAACCTTACAGACAGCAGGCAACACCAGGAGATTTTTGAAGATAAATCCCAAGAGTACAATATAGCAATTTCTACTACAACTTCTAATAGCATTGTACGTCAGCTTTAAACCACAGAATAGCTGGGGTCAATAACTACTACTAAAAACTAAAAAAGATTTAAAAACACAGAACTTATAACCAGTTAAAAGTCTTATCAATAGCAATTCTCAACGTCTACCCCTTTAAGAACAATAGTCTGATACCTAACTTTTTCCTGGGGGAGAATATTATTTAATCTTACCAACATAGCAAACATTAAAACTGGTAAGTTTTAAAAGAGGAATTAAGTACAAACAAATTTAGCCAAAGTCAAATACCAACTACAGAACTACAGAAGTAGGCTCTAACCAGAAACATGTGTTTTTTTTGACAAATGCCCCATTCTGCCTTTATTACTCAAAGTTCCTCTTTGTTCCTAAATTGTTAGAATGGAAGAAAATATACTTACTATGCAATAATATTTCCTTTTGGTCCTCTACCAGACCAGTGCCCATTACTAATCAAAACCAAACCAAACCAAATCAAAATGGTAAAAAAGCTTTCAACCCCCAACCAATAGCTCTCATTCATCTCAAAGATTATATGATATATCAATATCCTAAGAAAACAAAGGATTCTGGACAACTCCTTAGGAGTACATTAGAAGGGACTGATCCCCTATAAACCAAGTCAGGTTAGCAGGAAAAATAGAGACAAGAAATGTGCCATTCTTCATCAGAAATGCAAAAATTCTAATAGTTCATCTATACTACCTTCCTTCTGCCTTGACAAACTTACCATAGCCATCATGTCTAAACGAAGAAGGGTGTTCTCCCAAAATGGCTTGTCTCTGGCGACCCTTTCCTCTATCTGACACAAAAGTAGAAACATGGTTTTAACAATTTTGACCCAAGTACTTAACAGAGTACTCACATGGGAAACACCCATTCAAAACATCCATTACAATTCATAAAAGAAATATGATTCCTGGTTAACTTTAAACATCCATTCATATCCAATTTAAATACAAACACCAAGAGTTTAAGGAAATAATTCTATCTAACAAATTCCACTTAACTTGAAAATATCTTTTTGGCAAATGCCAAATACAATCACACTTTCAAATTTAAGGAAAGAATGGATACTTTTCAGGAAGTGAACATACACAATGCTAGAGTTTGACACTGTACAGAAGTTTTTACCAATACATGTCTTTAAAACAAGCTTTAAGTGCAGTACTTTTGAAAGACAGTACCTGAATCATACTATTAGCTTCAACAGCAACACATTTTCAAAGTGGGCTTCTTTCAAGAAGTTCAGCATAAGCCAACAACAACCTGTATTACATGGTTTCACAATCAGTAAACACAGAGTATTTTGTATGTATATACACATATTTACAAACACCTACTGACTTGAGAGCTGGAAATTTGCACATCGCTGACCCATATTATATCATGGATTGGTCATTGTCTATAGACCTTAACACCAGGCAGGACTATGAGCACCCCCCCCAAAGTTTAAATATGCCAAGATAAAGCTAACCAAGGGGGCTACATTATTGGATGAGAGTACTACAATACTCCTAAAAAATAATTTTTATTCTAGCTACGTTTTCAGGAAAGGCATGCCAATTTTCCTAATTTAATTTGAGACATCAAGAAAAAAAGACTTGTTTCTAAAATAGCACTTCTATGTTGGTTGGTAAATTTTAGAAATTACTGTACAATACTTTTTATAAAGTTTGCTGATCAAATTATAGTACAAAATAAGATTTTTAAAAAATGTATCTTATGAGTCTGGTCATTCTAATCTTTGAAAATTCATAGCGAGGCTTTCTATAAATCCTTAGTCACCTAAACAAATGAGGTTTATGGGAGATGAGAAATAATTTTCACTTCAGCCTAGAAGTATCATTTTAAGCACCGATTCCAAACTATCACAGCATAAAAGGGACCTAAGTGGTCATCTAATTCACCTTTTATTCAGTGTATAAATTCTCTTTACACCATCCCTATCAGTTGCAACCATCTAGCCCTCTACTTACCCAACACCAATAACAATCTACTCATTATTTTCCCTTAGATTTTCGGTTGGTCCTAAATAATGAGATAACTAATTTTTGTATTGTATAGAATTGGTCCTCTACCCATATTCTATCCCATTTGGCACTCACAGACTTTCTCCAAAACCCTCTCAAATGCTTCCAAGTTATTAAGATCCTCCCTCCATTTCCCCAAAGTCGTTTCTTCTCCAGTCATTCACAGTTCCTTCTTTCTATTTATTACATGGGGTTCCAGCATCATCATTTAAGTCCCACTCCTCCTGAATTAATCCAGTCTGCTAATCCCCTTCTGTTGATATTCCTCTACTTAAGCAAGCCACCAAACACTACATGCAATTCCTTATCGGATCTAAGGAGTCTTAAACCAAAACCACCATTATGTCTTCATGGCTCAATTTTATTGATACAGTTAACAGTGTGCTATAGAAAGGAAAGAGCCTAGATTGGGAATCAGAAGATTCATATTTAACCACTAACTTTCCGTATAATCACAGAAACTCACAATCTTCATTCATAAAATGAAGGAGTTACAGTGGATGGTCTCCCAAGGTATCTTTCAGCCAAACATTCTCATTATTAATAATTCTCTTCATTTGAAGTGTTCACTACCTAATATAAGGTCACATAAAACAAAAGTGTGCAGAAGAGTCAAATACTGATTACATCAGTCCATAAATAGTGGCTTGTGACTTTTCATGAATTCATCTGAAATCTGATGAAAGCTATATACCTTCTCCCCAAAGAATGCACACATACACAAGTTCTGTTTAACATTTCTGAAATGATTCTCGGTGGAGTCCAGGCTAAGAACTTTTTACACCAAAATGTAATATGGGCTGAAAAGGACTTTTAAAAATGAGGTTGTATTTATTACAGAGTTCTTTTTGGTAGAAAAACTTACAATTCAGTATCAACTTGAGTGAAAGATGAAGTTACTACAAAAACAAGAATGGAAACTGCTAGTCTTGCCAGACAAATATTAGGAATTAGAAAGCAAGAGTATTTTTCCCTTGAAAACTAACTGCACTTCTGCTTTACTTCTTTATATTTCACTATTTAAATATCTACCTCACACATTTCTAACAACCTTTTCTGATTGTAATTCCTCGTATGAAAAACTAATCTAAGCTGGCTCTGCATAAACTTCAGACCTTCTAAAAGAACAGATGTAAACACTATTGAAATAAGAAGCACATCTACAAATGTTTTAAGAGACATTAAGAGAAATGTGACGAAAACTGTTTCAAATGAGTTAAAAAAAAAGTATTCGATAACAGACTGTAATTTCACAGAAGTGAGAGATTTCTCATCAACCACTTGTTCTGTTGTTTGAGTACTAAGGCTTTGTTTTCCAATACTGTATTCAGCTGTACCAAGCCTATGCCAAGCAGATTTCTAAGTAGGGAAAAATGTGGGGTCCAGCCAAAGCTGCATCACAATACAAACCTGTTGCGACCCCATGCATAAGGCAAGATGGTTTCCTAAGAATTGAGAATTAAGGGGCCAATCATCCAAAGTTCTAAATATTGCAACATGCAAAGGATCATCATATTGTCTTATACGTTTTCTTTTGTTAAGAATACATGCACTATCAAGTCCCTACTGCCCAAGATATTTTGGATGCCATAAAAGTTTTTCCTACTTTATGGACTTTTACAGATATGCTCATCTTAATGAGTTTTTTCAACATGTGGTTCAAACACTGATATTGTAGTTGAGGTGTAGCCAATACTGCAGCCCCCTTGTTTTTACAAGATCCACATTTTAACTTGTATATTCCAGAATTGCCACACAGTTAGTTGAACAATTTTATCAGTCAAATCTATGCTCATGAAATTTATAAATTATAGGTGAAAATGCATCTCACGTGAAATGCTCTTACTTTAAGATTTATCAAGTTTAAATATAGTCTACCTTGAACAAACATGTTACTTTCACCTACATTTGAAATGTCAAAATTTCTAGTTACACAAGTTAACATGAGTGATAACCTTAAATTGTTACAAAAAGTGACAACTTATAAACAGCCACTTTACAAAAAAAAAAATCAAACCACACAGAAACCATATTTTACATATAATGCAACTTTTCATCATGTTAATCTGTTCAAAGTCCACAGTTAAGAAAAAAACCCAAGAGTAAATGTAAGTGCAGCAAATGTGCACCTTTCTAAACTTTTTATCTTTAATATCTGTGTGGATTGGTTGAGCATTAGCAAATCTCAAGACCTACAGATAAACTGGCCCTGGTTATTTGCCAATTAACAATTTGAATCTAAGCTGAAAACAGTTACATTAATGGGCATTAAGATTTACAACATTGTAAATAAAGTCTAGTACCCGTTAGTGAAAAGTTTAAATTCTACAACTGAAACCTTAAGGGAAATCAGACCAATATATACAAACAACTTGAATAAATGGGCAGAGTCTATCATGGTGTTCATCCCATGCAAGTCTGAAGTACTGTTAAGTGTCCTCCTTTAAAAACTTGGGGTGATGGTGCATGCAGTATGCAGTCAAGGTGAATTGCAAGTCTGAGTTTTTCAGAGAGCTTTTTGCTGATGCCGATGTTGTGCATGATGAAGTGTAGAGTCAGCCTGCTGGAGTCCTCTATCCTTCTTAATGCCTCGTCCAGCTTGGGGGAAAAGTCCTTTCCATAGAGAAGCAGTGTGCAAGTTTGCAGTTTGTAAGGAATATTCTGAATCAGTTTCCTCTCCTCCAAAGAGAGAGAGCTGCTTGGAGAAATGCAAGTCCTTGAACTGCGGGCGTGCCTGTATGTGTGGGCTCCTTGTTGAACTAAATATAAATAACTCAGTACATACCAGTAGGGGGCACTAATTTCAAGGTTATTTTCCAGCATTACATGGCTTTTCGCAACAAAAGCATTCACCAACAAGGTTTTCATTTTAATAAACTAGCTCACCTCAGGAAAAAGGAATCTAACTGCATGTAAAAATTTGTCAGCAGATGTTAAGTACATTCTAAAATGCATAAGATACTTACCTCGTCTTCCCAAATATGGTTTAGTGTAGTCCCAACTGTCATTGTCATTCCTAATAACATTTAGACGAGTTGGCTGTTAAGATTAAAAAGAAAGTAAGCTCAAATTGTATATCCAAAGCATAAATATTTCTTTAACAAAGTGTTGAAAAAATATTTACCCTTGCATATTCGATTTTTAGTGTGCAACATCCAGCATAAATATCTGCTCCATTGAGTGCTGCTTTAGCTTTCTGAGCACAAAGGACTGATTCAAACATAAGCTCTATTAAGGAAATTTGGCTTAAAGTGTCCAATATTTAATCATTATTCACTGCCTAAGAAAAGGACTGAAAATAATCAAATACAACTCCCACTTCTAGAAATGTTTTACCAATAAAATTTCTAGATGAATTTTAGGAGAATTTATTTTTAAGGTCCAGGGTACCAAAGAAAACATAATAAACCAAACTATCTACATTAATCTTTCTAAATCATCAGAAGAACTTTATAAATTGAAAAGAAGAGCGGAAATGGAGCATGATCCAATACCCTGGCAAATGACAGTTTGCTATCTTAAAACAGGAAAGATTTTACTCTTAAAGGAGAAAAAACATTACAAAAAAAAAAAACAACTATGTAAAGGAAGTATTTGATTTTCATATATTTCTGAGAAGGCAGAGTTTTATAATCATTTAACTATCTTCATTTTGTTGGTTTTAAAAAATTACTCGGGCCTATAGTTGTTTAAGAAAAAAAAATCAAACCACCAAAGTGGTTAAAAAAAACGGGGGGGGGGCGCCTGGGTGGCTCAGTGGGTTAAAGCCTCTGCTTTCGGCCCAGGTCATGATCNAGTTTTATAATCATTTAACTATCTTCATTTTGTTGGTTTTAAAAAATTACTCGGGCCTATAGTTGTTTAAGAAAAAAAAATCAAACCACCAAAGTGGTTAAAAAAAACGGGGGGGCAAAAACACCTTGCTTGAAGTGAGCACCATTAAGAGTTTGCTGTATACCCCCCACCGTTCTCTACGCACACATATATACACAGAGGTTGGGGGGATAGTTATTATTTTTTTACATGGGATTATACAATATGTACTATTTTGCAACTTGGTCTTTTTACTCAACAAATTAACAAAAAAAAAGTTCTTACATAAACCATGACCATTTGAAAAATTCAACAAAAAAAGGTAAGAAGAGTTTTATATTACTGATTCTCTAAAGTTTTGGTACTTCCAAACCACCTATTTTAAGGAGAGAGTCAGAAAAGTCCATTTGGGATACATTTTAAAAAGGTACAAATGAGCACTGGGTGTTATATGCAACTAATGAATCGTTGGACAGTACAACAAGAACTAATGATATACTATATGTTGGTTAAGTGAACATAAAAATTAAAAAAATAAAATAAAAAGGTGCCAATGTACACATTATCAAATAATGTTATTTTTTCCCTATTAAAAAGACAAAGAACACTATGAGATGAAGTACAGGAATGTTTTTACATAGCAAGTTATTCTTATCTGTGGGTACTGCATTTTTAAAATCTAAAACAAGTAGGTTTTTGGGGAAGAGTGGAGAATAAATACCACTTGTCAAGATATGATTAAGCAGGAAAAAATAAGACCATATTACACAGCAATCTTATACATCAATTTAAAAAATTTCTAAGTAAAGGATATTCAACCATTGCTTGTATCCCATTTCTCTTGAATATAACAATACGTTGTACTTTTCCAACAGGGTTGCATACGGTATATAAAACATCCTATGAAGGAAAGAAGACAAGATTTCTAAACATTTTATATTTGGAAAAACAAGAAAATTATACCCTGCTTTAACTTAAAAAAAAAGACAAAACCCTCAAGATGTCATTTCTATCTCTTAGTCATTTAACTCTTAAAAACTGTTATACTTCTAAAGTTATTTCCTCACCCATACAGTATAACAAACATTAGAGAAGTTACAATGAAACATTTCAAAAGGACTGTTACCTTTATCTCCTAAATAAATCCTTCATTCTTATTTTAACAGGTACCTAAAATAACATCTGACAATACACAGTAAGTAAACTGAAACTATAATCAATTAATTTATGTTTTATTTTCCAAATGTGACTCAGGAATATTTGAGAATCCCTTGAATTACATAATAAATTTTTTTAAAAGATTTTATTTATTTATTCAACAGAGAGAGAGATCACAAGTAGGCAGAGAGGCAGGCAGAGAGAGAGGAGGAGGCAGGCTCCCTGCGGAGCAGAGAGCCCGATGTGGGCCTCAATCCCAGGACCCTGGGATCGTGACCTGAGCCAAAGGCAGAGGCTTTAACCCACTGAGCCACCCAGGCGCCCCATAATAAATATTTATTAAGAAGTAGTAACATATTCACTTTGCAAGGGACAATGACTATATAATGATTCCAGGAAGATCATTTATACAGTGTTAGATGTCAGCAAACAAGAATCCCTGAATTAAATAAGAGAAAACTTAAATACCTACTTAAGAATAATTTTTCAACTATCAAGAAATTTCTTGAGCACCTACAATTACACAGCAGCACCATTAGGCTCTATGGATACAACCATAAACAAATCGACGTACTCGTACTAGATTAGGTACATTCTTTCTCCCCAAACACAAAATACTGTAATTAATACTAGTTAATACTGCTTATTAATAAGTCTAGAGATATTAAAGAGGTAAATAGCTAATAAAATTTAAATAGTATCTTATGCTTTCTTTTATGTTCCAATATCTATGTCCTTACTAGAAATCATACTAATTGAAGCTTCCCTTACTGTGATATTCTATTCATCACAAAAGTAAAGTGTCCTGGGCGCCTGGGTGGCTCAGTGGGTTAAAGCCTCTGCCTTCGGCTCAGGTCAAGATCCCAGGTCCTGGGATCGAGGCCCACATCGGGCTCTCTGCTCAGCAGGGAGCCTGCTTCCTCCTCTCTCCTCTCTCTCCGCCTGCCTCTCTGCCTACTTGTAATCTCTCTCTCTGTGTCAAATGAATAAGTAAAATCTTAAAAAAAAAAAAAGTAAAGTGTCCTTGTCACTGGCTTATTATGAAATAGCATGTGATTATGAAGTAAAAAACTTAACTAGCTCAGGACATAAATCCTTTGAAAAAATTCTGCTAATATCACTTTTTTGAAGGGCAAAACAGGAAATTTTAAGTAAATCAGACAAGTTTTTAATATGTTCTCTCAAAAGCACTTATATAATAATATATACATCTTTGAGATTCTGTACTTACCTAGTAGATGGTCTTAACACACGTGCTGGTACATGAGTAAGAGAAATTTCTTGGATTGTTTTTAACAAGTCTGTCTAATTCCTTATCAGAAACAGTTAACACTGATGCTAAATAATACAAATTTTTAAAAGTGCTTATTTGTTACAACTGCACTTCTGACATTTTAACCTCAGTGCTTCCCATTTCTTTGTTCATTAAACATGATATATTCACTTTAATAATTCTTTAAAAAAACAATATTTTCAAATATCTAGATGGCAGTGAAAACTGTAAGTCATTCTAGAGGCAATTTTCAAAATCACTTTTAATTTAGTTTATTATACTAAAATGCATACCACTGTAATTGGATAAAGAGGATTCTGAATTGATAGCAGAAGAACTTTGTTGCCTCCTGATGGATCATCAGTATTTCCTGGCCGAGTAATCCTTTTGCTTGTAGAATAGTTGAAAAAAGCCTGTTGACCAGCAATGTACACAGGTTCATCCGCAGCAAATGTCACACATTCTTTGGCACTATCTATGTTTTCAAACTCCACTAGAGCCTGACGTTTAAACGGCATCATCATAACATAGCTGAAAGAGAGATTGGGAAGGAATACCCAAATATAATAAATTCAGTTAACATTATTTAATCTCAATCAAGGAAAAGCAGACTTTAATAAAAATGTGTCAAATCATACAGATTAGTATGCTTCACTACATATATCCAATGTTAGTCAGTTCTTAAATCATCCAAATAAGCTGTGGTACACCAGGTAGATTATGCTCCTGTGACTGAAAGGTTTTCTACCTTTTGCCCTCCTCAAGCACAAGGTTTTGTTAGTTACTGACACCACCCCATTTATTCTTCAGGCTGCCATTCCCAAGCAGTATTAGAAAAATATCTAGATATAGAAACCAATGGAAATAAAACTGAACAGAAGATTAAGATTACAGATGGGACCTCTAACAACAGAAACTACTACCTCTATTGAATTTTCTAAATAAATAAGTGCCCACACTAATAACTAAGATCTGACTATATACTTTTATTTATCTTACTAAAAACAAGAAAATCAAAAGATACATAGAAGCAACTCCAAGCCAACAAAATTTCATACACTCTCCAATATATTTTTAAATATTAAAAAATCCATGAAAAAATATTCACTAGATTATGGTAATCATGGTTGCCTATGAGCAAGAAGGTGAAGTTATTCACATTTCACTGTACACTTTTTTTTTTTTTTATTCTTTGCCCAAGGGGTACAGGTCTGTGAACTCTTGAGGAGGAACATCATTTTAGTATACGAAATAATAAAACAAAGAAAGGAGGAACGGAAGAAAGAAATCAAAGCATGTGGATCACACCAGGGGAAACAACATGTCCTTTGTTCGTACGAACAAGCACCTTAAAAGTGTTTTAAAATACAATCATCATGTTTTTTTAACAGTAGAAGGCTGCAGAAAAAACATCAGGTCAGGTACTCAGTGACAGCACTGTTTCTCAATAAGCATCCAGACCTACCGCTACCCTTTAGGAAGTGGCAAATGGTTTATTAATAAGAAACAGACCACTTTGTAACCTAGAAGATTATGTAATTTCTTATGAATTTCAGCTTCCTCATTTATAAAACTTGGAGGATTGTTGTCAAGATTATGTTACTGCATACAAACTGCTTGCTTTGCCTCATTCATTTTTCCTATCTTCAGAATCTAGAAAACAGAGCTGACGTATAAGAAGCATTCAATCAGTATTCGTTGGTCCATGAGACTTGTTAGCTCTCCCACACACATTGTTCAAAATTAAATACAGAAACAACAGACCTTGAATTAAAGATTTACCAATTATGAATGCAAAATATAAATCCCAGGAGAGAAAAACATTCCTTTTAGAAATTTCTTGCTAACATTCTGATGTCTTGCATAAAAAATAGAAAACCCTGGAATCAGGACTATGATAAAGAAATTAAAGAACAAATATTCTCCTCTCACAAATGTAAGTTGGTTGAATAGCTAAATGGTATTACCAAGTAAATAAGTTAATAATGCCCTTTGATTCTCTGGCACACAGAAACTTATAAAGATTCAAAAATAAATTCTTTATTGGCCTATTATAGACTTGGTCACAGTAAAACCGCCTTCTGTAACTACAATAAGTGAGTTAGAAGCACAGTTAAAAGTTAAGAAGTGTCATTACATGAAGATAAAGAAGGGGAAATTAGAATGTTTCAGACATTTTAGAATCCACCTAAACTATCTGGCACATAATTTATAAGAAATCTTTTTTTTTTTTAAAGATTTTATTTATTTATTTGACACAGAGAGAGAGAGATCAGATCACAAGTAGGCTGAGAGGCAGGCAGAGAGAGAGGAGGAAGCAGGCTCCCCGCCGAGCAGAGAGCCCGATGTGGGCCTCGATCCCAGGACCCTGGGATCATGACCTGAGCCGAAGGCAGCGGCTTTAACCCACTGAGCCACCCAGGCGCCCTATAAGAAATCTTTAAAAGCACTAATATGAAGAAGATTGGAAGACCAAAGGAAAAAAAAAGAACAACAGGACTACGGGACACGGTAGGGTCACTGCTTTCAACTTATAACTCAAAACACATTTACCAATTTTTAAATGAAAATTAGGTCCCAAAAGTTTTAAAATTTTAAACCAGGGGTGCCTGGGTTGCTCAGTTGTTGGGTGTCTGCCTTCAGTTTGGGTCATGGTCCCAGGCTCCCTCCTAGATGGGAAGCCAGCTTCTCCCTCTCCCACTCCTCCTGCTTGTGTTCCCTCTCTCGCTGTGTCTCCCTCTGTCAGATGGATAAATAAAATCTTTAAAATAAAATAAAATTTAATTTTTATTTTTTTAATTTTAAGAATAAAGACTTTATTGATTTAAGAATAGTTTGAAATCACTGATTTGTTTTTGTTTCTAAAGATTTTATTATTTTTTTAAAAGATTTTTATTTATTTATTTCACAGAGGGAGAGAGATCACAAGGAGGCAGAGAGGCAGGCAGAGAGAGAGGAGGAAGCAGGCTCCCGGCTGAGCAGGGAGCCCAATGCGGGCCTTGATCCCAGGACCCTGAGATCATGACCTGAGCCGAAAGCAGAGGCTTTAACCCACTGAGCCACCCAGGCGCCCAAGATTTTATTTATTTATTTGACAGGGAGAGAGATCATAAGTAGGCAGAGAGGCAGGCAGAGAGAGAGGGAAACAGGCTCCCCACTGAGCAAGGAGCCCGATGCGGGACTCGATCCCAGGACTCTGAGATCTGACTTGAGCCGAAGGCAGAGGCTTAACCCACTGAGCCACCCAGGTGCCCCTAAAATAAAATTTTAAACCAATACAGTTAATTATACCTAGCATCTCTCCTTTAATGGAAAGGGAAAAGGGAGGAAAAGAGACTCACTAAAGATTTTTTTTTTAAAGATTTTATTTATTTATTTGACAGAGAGAAAGAGATCACAAGTAGGCAGAGAGGGAGGCAGAGGGAGAAGGGGAAGCAGGCTCCCTGCTGAGCAAAGAGCCCAATGTGGGGCTCAATCCCAGGACCCTGAAATCATGACCTGAGCTGAAGGCAGAGGCTTAGCCCACTGAGGCACCCAGGCGCCTGAGACTCAGTAAAGATTTTTAAACATTCTTTTCATCCTAATACATGGATACAGTATAGAATAAAGACAAAAAATATATAGAATTTCATTAAACTGACACAACCAACATCATATTGTAGTTGCTCCCAAACTTCTTTCCTATGCATTTAGTTTTTAGGTATAAACTTACTCTATGTTGAACTTAGTAACACATCTTTGTAATATGAACAGTTTCTATATAATCTTTATAATCCCACACACACCACTAAAGAAATAAACAGAGAAAGGTTCTAAAATGCAACATTTTGAAGGAAAACACCTACTCCTCGTTGGAGGCTATTCAACGTTCTTTCAGCTTTAACAGCAGCCATCTCTTATTCAAGATCATTTCATACAATTAAAACTCCTATTGCATGTATTTATGCCAATTAAACTTCTAATTATACACCAATTTTTTCCAATTATTTCACGACTTTTTTATCCACAAAACTACCAATCCTGAGGGCAGAATGATGCACTATGCAAATTCACTGAATTACATTCACATATAAAACACTTTACCATGAACTAAATATCAAAAAGTATACAGGCTGAAAATAGGCCACTCAAAAGTGATTCAAATAACTCACCAACGTCAACAAACAGTCCTCTTTCTTTAATGCCCAACATTCACGTTATGGTCATAATTAACATCAAAATATCAATGCAGTTATTATTTCCCTAAAGTTTCCACCAGTATTTGCTCATCAACTTGTTTTCTAATATTGCTTCAGTATTTCTTCACTTTAAGGAAATAACTTTAAAACCCCAATACAAAAAAAAAAAAAGAAAGAAAGAAAGAAAGAAACCAGAAAAAAAATTAACTAGAAATAGCCATCTCTTTTTAACTCCATGAGACAATGCAACCCATAGGGTTAGTCTAGTGCCAACATGCAAGGTCTAAATAAGGTCTAAAGGTCTGCTTCAATATATAAAGCTCCAGACAAACTTCATTTCCAATATCCACTTCAAATGACTAACACATGATAGTCATCTTAATGACACTTTTAGAAATGGGCTTTCTTGGGCGCCTGGGTGGCTCAGTGGGTTAAAGCCTCTGCTTTCGGCTCAGGTCATGATCTCGGGGTCCTGGGATAGAGGCCGCATCGGGCTCTCTGCTCGGCAGGGAGCCTGCTTCCTCCCCTCTCTCTGCCTGCCTCTCTGCCTACTTGTGATTTCTCTCTCTGTGTGTCAAATAAATAAATAAAATCTTTAAAAAAAAAAAAAAGAAAAAAAGAAATGGGCTTTCTTCTGCTGTGTAGATTGCCAATTTGTACCTCTAAGAATAAACTATATATAACTCTGGTTTCTAAGGTACATAAGTTCAGGATAACAGGTTTGCCAAGTCATCCACCTCTCTATAAAGTCATCAAGGAAATTAATAAAAAAGATGCCACGATGGAAGGTGTCACCTAACACTACTCCTACTCCTTTAAAGCAATGACTCCTCTCGGACATCTCTGATCACTCTATCACCATCCATTTATGCATCCTTTCAAAACTCAGAACTCCACATAAATTTTTATAAGATTGAAGCAATCAAGCAATCAAACAATCTCAGCAAATATACTGAAATTTCTTTGCTGTTTCTGTATTTTAAGTTAGTCTGTGTCTCTGATGCCTATAACCAAAACCCCAAACATAGTCACCAAGAAAAAAATAATAAAATCAACTCCAGACTACCCATACTAAGAAGAGAACAACAGCCGGGCACACTCCAAAAATAATTTAGAAAAAATTTTTGAGTGTCTTATTTTTGGCAGCAAATTCACTTTTCTGATTATGTTTTCACTTAAGTCAATATTCTTAAGCATTCACCAGCTGTGGAAAGTGAAAGGAGGAGCCTGAGTGAATACAAAACACAAAAATAAAACAAACTAGGATAAAACACTGATTGCTCATGGTCTGCATAAGAACTCAGAACACAAATCTACACAAGTAATGCCTACCCTTAATCTACCCACTTTTACTTACCAATTAATTATTAAATATTCCAAAATAAAGAACAAAAAATCAGTTTTTAAGTACCACTACTTAAAATTCTAAAGACGAAGCGTGTAATCAAGTCATTTAAACATTAAAGCAGTGTTTAACAAGGAATGATGGACTCATTTGAAAATCAGATGAAAGATGCCATAATCTATTTTACATACAACCTGGCTGGGGAGCGAGAGGTTTTCATGGATCCACAAAAATACATCCATGCATCATTCCAGAAGGTTAAAAATAAGAGGCTTAAAAGAAATACAAAGGTTCTAAAGAAATACAGTCACAGGCAAACAATATATACTATGATTAAACATCAAGGCTTTTAACCATACTGTTTTCAATCTGCATTAAGTCCCTATGTACCTTACCATATTGTCCCAAATTTCTCCAGAGCCTCTACAAGGTCTGCTTCCACCACAGATTCACAGAGTCCTCGAACATGGACAACAGGTGAAACAGAAACTTTATGATGACTTCCACCTGCCTCCTAGCAAAAGAAAATAATTTATAGTTAAAAACTTTAAAAGTCTAAATCGCATCTTCAGGAAATTCAATTCTGCATTAAAAAGCAAACAAACAAACAAAAAAACCAAATCAAATTGCATTCACAAGTTAGCAAAAGGACCTGAGGAAAAAATCAATCAATTAAATGTTTGGCATGAAAATTTTGATTTCTTAAAAGGGAACATTCTCTCCTAATAAGAAGTACAACATAAGTTAATAACTTAATTCAATAAAATCTCAGAAAAAAATTCAGCAGATACACGAAGTATGTGTGCTATGACTGGAATTATATTTTATATTCATGATTACATAGTTTCACCCTCCATAAAATAAAAATCTCAAGTAGTCCAGATAAAATAAAGTCCCAATTTAAAATGTTTAATATAAAGACTGTAAACTTTATATCATCTTTTGCCCTTGTTTAATTGGTTATCTAGTCCGACTATAATTTAAAGTTCTTAAGCAGTTTACTTAACAACTTAAATTTATACAAGGTACCATCTCTATTGATGAACAAGTAGTGCGCAAAAATGCAAGCCTTCCAGGGCTTCTAAGGAGTACTGTGTATCTTCGAGTACACCTAGGAGACCGTTATTT
>LNAC01000033.1:6735558-6870454 GCA_002007465.1 Ailurus styani | reverse complement strand
TTTTTTTAATTTTATTTTTATTATTTGCCCAAGGGGTACAGGTCTGTGAATCATCAGGCTTACATCTTTCACAGCATTCACCAAAGCACAAACCCTCCCCAATGTCCATAACCCATCCACCCTATCCCTACCCTCCCACCCCCCAGTAACCCTCAGTTTGTTTTCTGAGATTAGGAGTCTCTTATGGTTTGTCTCCTTCCCCATCCCATCTTGTTTCATTATTTTTCCCTCCCTACCCCCCACGACCCCCCACCCTGACTCTCAAGTTCCTCATATCAGAGAAATCATATGATAATTATCTTTCTCTGACTGACTTATTTCGCTCAGCATAATACCCTCCAGTTCCATCCACCTCGTTGCAAAAGGCAAGATTTCGTTTCTTTTGATAGCTGCATAGTATTCCATAGTATATATATACCACTACTGTTTACTTTATGACTGTTAGAAAAATATAACAGTCCTGTGCTCTACCAATAAAAAAATTACATCACGGCTTAAAGAAAAGATCTAATTTAAATATATAAATTAATCATGTGACTACTCTCTTACACTACTGTCAAATTCAACAAATAAATTCAGTCCTCTGCAAATACTAATTCAATACTTGGAATTTCATTTGAATTGCTCATGCTGAGTCTTTTCTATGGTCAAGCAGATATTCATTAGATGCCACTAAGTTTGAAAGGAATAATTCCTATTGTACACTATGTAACCAGTCTAATAACAACCTTAACAAATGAGACTCTGCCTAAGTGAAACGCAACAACCAAATGTACATTATCATCATGAAGCTACTAAGTATGACTTAACAACAATGCAGGAAAAGAGCTCTAAATCATACCTGAAAACTTAATTCGGAACATATATTTAAAGTTTAAATAATAAGTTTTACTCTAAAAATAATGATATAGCAATTAACTTCAAGAAAGAAGACAGCCGGGCACCTGGGTGGCTCAGTGGGTTAAAGTCTCTGCCTTCAGGTCAGGTCATGATCTCAGGGTCCTGGGATGGAGGCCCACATCGGGTTCTCTGCTCTGCAGGGAGCCTGCTTCCTCCTCTCTCTCTTGCCTGCCTCTCTGGCTGCTTGTGATCAATCTCTCTCTCTCTCTCTCTCTCTCTCTCTCTCTCTCTCTCTCTCTGTGTCAAATAAATAAATAAAATCTTAAAAAAAAAAAAAAGAAAGAAAGAAGACAGCCATCTTAGTTGATTCTTAGGAATCAGCTGGTGAAGGTAATGTGCAGAAGAAAACTACAAAAGCCACAACGACTCTTCAAATAGTAAGTATAGTAAGTATAAACAAATAGTGGAAGATTTTAGATTAAGACTAAAGAGAGACAACTAAAGGCAATACTTAAGTCTTTATTTTTTTAAAATATTTTATTTATTTATTTGACAGAGAGAGAGAGAGATCACAAGTAGGCTGAGAGGCAGGCAGAGAGAGAGGAGGAAGCAGGCTCCCCGCTGAGCAGGGAGCCCGATGCGGGCCTCGATCCCAGGACCCTGAGATCATGACCTGAGCTGAGGGCAGAGGCTTTAACGCACTGAGCCATCCAGGCACCCAGGTCTTTATTTTACAATAGATAAAAACTGCTATAAAAGACATCTTAGGGATAACTGGAGAAATTTAAATACAGACAGGATATTATATTATGTAACAGAACTACTGTCTTAGGTATACCATTATGATAATGGTAATGTTTACATGAAAAGGATACCCTTGGGCACCTGGGTGGCTCAGTGGGTTAAAGCCTCTGCTTTCGGCTCAGGTCATGATCTCAGGGTCCTGGGATCGAGGCCCGCATCGGGCTCCCTGCTCAGCAGGGAGCCTGCTTCCCCCTCTCTCTCTGCCTGCCTCTCTGCCTCCTTGTGATCTCTCTCCCTCTGTGAAATAAATAAATAAAAGTTTAAAAAAAAAAAAAGCTTTAAAAAAAAAAAAGGATACCCTTACTCTTAGGAAAGCTGGGGTATTTAGGGATGGATTGTCATGATGTATGCAACTTACTTTCACAGTTTAGGGGGGAAAATGTATATAAATATAGATATACACATATGGAGATAAAATCCCAAATGGCAAAATGTTAAAAACTGATTAATCTAGGTGAAGGGCATATGTAATTGAATATTTCACATAATAAAAAGTTAGATTATTTTATTATATAATATTTAAGGCCTACAATAAGGTATGAAGAACAATATCAACAGTCATTAACTCACCACCCAGTTTAATAAATAAAACACTACCAATCAGCTGAATACATCTCCTACCTCCCTTCCCATCGTGGATAACCACTATCTTGAATACAATGCTTAAAAAATGACTGTTTTTCAAATTGGTCTTCTCACAAAGAAATGGATTATAGGACCAATTTTTAAAAATCCCTCAAAAATATCTTATATTAATATATTAATTTTATTTCCTAAATGGAACAGTTCAAATCGTAAGTCATTCTTCAGAAGCTAAAAGCTATTAAATGTAAACAATATGGTACTTAGGGGAAGATACAATTATCTCAACTTCAAGGCAGAAAACATATCCTGTCCCCCTTGTATTTCCCTAATTCCCACTCAGTCTATCTGCCATTCATGAGTTTATCTACCTTGATATTTCTCTAACCTTTATATTATGGCCCCTTTTCTTGAACTTAAATTTTTTTCATCCTTTCTGTTAAAATAAAAGAAAGAAAAAACCCCAGGGTTGTTTCCAAATATAAAACTGATATATTAGTGATATCTTTTCAAACAATATTTTTACCACCCCTTTTGTCCCAATATTAAAAGTTTTGGGGGGATTTTTGGGGGCTTTCTGTTTGGAGAGAGAGAGGAAGTGTGCACAAGCAGGGGAAGGGGGGGCAGGGGAAGAGGGAGCGAGAATCTTAAGCAGGCTCCGCACTCAGCACAGAGCCCAACGGTGGAGCTCAATCATGACCTGAGGCAAAATCAAGAGTCAGATGCTTAACCAACTGAGCCGCCCTGGCGCCCCCTAAAACTTTTCTCAAATCAGTATTTTCTTATCTCTACCTATGCTAGAGACTGGTGGTAAGAATTCTGAAATCATCTGTACAACTTCTTTTACTTACCCTAAAATTACCTCTTTAAAACATCATACTATGCATCCAACTCCTAATTGGTGAATAAATCAGTCTTATTTACCTCATCCATGTATTAACACTTTGTCTTCTCCAGTTTGAAAAGTTTTTTTTTAATCCTTTCTCATATAGAAGCCCAGTCCTTCCATTTAAAATATTTAGTTATCTAGGCTCCATCCTGATCTATTTATACTGATTACTTATCAGACTAAAAACAATATTCCAAGTGAGCACTCAGCAAATGAAGGCATGACTTCACTTTACACACATTTTTTTTTCTTTTTTTAATTACTCTATCCCTTCCTTAGGCAAACTTTGTCAACTATAATGGAGGCATTATCTGGTCCCCTTTGCAGGCTATAGACCAATCTAGTTATAACTATTCCAAATGCCCAGCCCCTTAAAGGCTATCTCAAGGACCAACTCTAATAATACCAATTTTAAGTGCTAATTTTGACTATTGTTGATTAAAGACCACGCTATTCTCAATTAGCAATAATCACGCCTCGGATAAACCTCATTGGCTACGATACTGCCACTGCGCAAAGCTAAGACCACGCTATTCTGAAGAGAAAGGAAGCTCAGTAGAGTATAAATGAAGCATCTCTCTGAGAGGAACAAGAAGGGCCCATTAATGTCTCTTCACATAGTAAAGCAACAACTGTAAACTAGTAAAGGCCAGGAACAATGTCCTTAATAAGCTTTTTCGTTTTCCCAACATCTCCAAGCCCAACACATGCGCAACAGCAACTGAACAACGTTCTTCTGCCCTCTTATAATTACAGGATTAAAAAAAACCAACCTCAAATTCAGTAATTCATCCCCCAACACCAGACACAGAACCACTGCCAAGTGATTATCCAGCTTCGCCTTACACACCTCCAATGACAGGAAACGTACTACTCATGAGACAATCCCTTGTATTTTTAGAAAATTCTTCATAATATGCATCCAAATCTGTCTCTGTAGTTTTGTATCCAAAATGGCCTTTGAAGTCAGACCAGCGTTTGAGTCTTTGGACACTTACTGGCTCATTGATCTTAGGCTAATTACCTTTCCAAGCATCAGTTTCACTGTTTAAAAAAAAAATCCATGTCCCTGGGCGCCTGGGTGGCTCAGTGGGTTAAAGTCTCTGCCTTCGGCTCAGGTCATGATCTCAGGGTCCTGCGATCCAGCCCCACATCGGGCTCTCTGCTCGGCGGGGAGCCTGCTTCCTCCTCTCTCTCTGCCTGCCTCTCAGCCCACTTGTGATCTCTCTCCCTCGGTCAAATAAATAAAATCTTTTTTAAAAAATCCATGTCCCATAAGATTGCCGTAAATAAATGGAACAAGAAATATAAAATGTCTAGCACAGTGCAAGATGTAGTTATTTAACAAGGGTTCAAGAAATATTAAATGGTGCCACCTACCCTTATCTACATTTCCTTCTACATGATAACCTTCCAATTATTTATAATGATTGCTCAAGCCACACCTAAATATACCCTTCAGGCTAAACAGCCCCAGATTCTTCTGTCAATTCCTCTTATAATGTGATTTCAAGTGTCTCTTCCATTCTGGTAATCATTCTCTGGATGCATTAGAATTTATCAACATTAAAAAAAAAAAGAATTTATCAACATTATACCAAGAAATGAATACAATATTTCCAGATATTTAAAATGATCCCTTTTATTTGGATAGTTCACACAAACCATGGACAAAAGTATTTCAAGGGGCAGCTGCAAATATTTTTTAACTCACGCTATGCTTAGAGTTAACTACATGATGTTTCTTACTAAATTAAGCAATCTCATCTCTTGCTCTTTTTTTCTTTTTCTTTCTTTTTTTAGAGAGGGAGGAAGGGGGGAGGGTTGAGAATCTTAATCAGGCTACGGGGCCCAACATGGGCTTGATCCCACCACCCTGTGATGACGGCCTGAGCCAAAATCAAGAGTTGGACACTTAACCGACTGAGCCACCCAAGCGGCCTTTTCTTTTCCTTTCCTTTCCCTTCCTTCCTTTCTTTTTTTTAAAGAAATAATACAACAGATTAAAAATATGGGAAACCTTTTTCTTATTTAACGTTTTTAGGTACATCTGATCACATAACAGAGCAAAGATTAAAAAGAACAGCCATATGATTCAAATAACCTTTTTAAAAATCTTTGCTTTTTGCTCATGTAGTAGAAATTATTTGGTTTTGCCCACCCAGAATCCCTTTCCCCTTCTTCTGGTTAAACACACATGCACGTGCCTGCAACTGTTATTCCGCTGGTATTCTCAATCACACAGTCATTTGCTTAACTTCAGAGGTAGCCCAGTCATTAGTTGCAGGGAGAAGATAGGAAGTGTTGATCAGAAGGGATACATATGGACATAGGGACATTGGGGAAAAGAGTGTTCTCTATTTGCTAGCTGTAAGAATATAAGTCTAGCTTTATAACTACACAGAGGAAATAGAGCATACAGAATCAAGTATCAATGACATCATCTAAATCCCTAGATCCAGCCATGCCTGAAACCACTGCCACAACTTGGCTTTCTCAGTGACATGGGCCAATAAATTCCCTACCTCTGCCTGCCACTTTTTGCTTTGCTTAAGCTCACCTGAATTGTTGCTGTGGCTGCAACTACAAGCTTTCAAACTTGTATTCAATTCACAGAGGCAAAAAAAAGTACTAAATGAATCACAAGTTCTTACATATGGAATTTTTAACCTTTATATCACCATCACTGAGAACAGCACCAAGCACACAAAAGGGGCTCAAGTACTGGTTTTTGATCAGTTAAGAGATTACAGTGATCATCTAATCCAACCTCCTCATGTGATAGTTGAGTTCCAGAGAGGTTAAGTCACAAAGCATGTTGGTAGCAGATCCAAGACACCTGCCTTGGTTGGGCGTATGGCTCTACTAACAGCTCTTTTAACTGTACGTACTAACACAAAGAAATACAGTCACTTAATAAAACCAAAAGATAGTAAAACCTACTATTTTTTTCATTTTTTTCCTAATACCATGCCAGAAAATCCTAACTCTATGGGAACAGCTTAGCTAAAGGAGACAAGAGAACATTATTGCTATAGAAGCCTCCAGACACTGACACCTCCAGGGCACACACCCTTTAACTTTTTAATTGCCCAGAATGTAGTTACTATGCTCACTGTCCGCCTCTAAACTTTTCCTAAGGGAGCTAAGCTAACAAAGTAACTTCATCTCATCTCCCATCCCATATTCATCCAATAAGCCATCATAATACCCCTATACATCTCTGTAATTCAGATCCTTAAAGTATAATACTGTATCTTAAAATCAAACAAGATTCTCTACCTACTATATACCATTAGGAAATCCTAGGATCTACATTTTTATCTTGGCATTTTGCCATTTGTAAGCCTATCGTTGAGAAACTTAAATTTTCACTTCATCAGCAAACAAACCACTTTAACAATCTGATTTGCCTCTTTACTCACTGGCAGAAAAAAATAAAAGAAAAACTTGAAAGTCTCCAAAATGAATTAGCACTCCATAAATCTTTATTGATACCAGTCTTTATAAAAGCAGATCTTTTCTATGTAACCTCCCAATTTAATTCCTCAGTTGGTTTTGCCCAGTAATACTCTAATATTTGGAAGTCAAGCTTTCTTAAAAATGAGTAGATACAAAATTTACCATTAATATGATCCTGAAGGTCCTGACCACTCCCTCTATAAGTAAATGTTTAATACATAGCACAAACCTCCATAATCCACCTTTGTTCAACAATGTAGCCCAATGAATCTGAAACTCTCTAGGAATTTTTGATCTTCAAATTAAGTGCCAAAAGCCATAAATTTGAAGAGTGTCTTATTTCTCATATCCAACCTACTAACTCATTTCCTTTTTTCATAACTCATTTCTCTATGCACCTTAACACATCATGATCATCAACTCATCTTTAAATAGTAAAAACACTGATTTCCTTTTTTTTTTTTTTTTAAAAGATTTGACAGAGAGCATGCACGAGGTGGGACTCAATCTCACGACCCTGAGATCAGGACCTGAGCAAAAATCAATACTCAGATGCTTAACGGACTGAGCCACCCAGGCACTCCAACGCTGTCTTTCTTAAATACTCACTTTTCTCTTTAAATCTAATTAATATATTATTAAAGCACTCGTGGAAAGTTAACTATCTAAAGCTAAATAATGTAAATCTTTGAAGTCTTACTTTGCACCTTACAAACCTCCAACTGGAGTTGGAAAGATTGCTTATCACTGTACCTAATCTGCACCTACTGTTGTTTAACAGTTCGACCACAAGGTATTTCTTCCCTGGCTGGACTGGAGGACAACTGAGGTTGAGCCAAACCCATTTCAGTTAGATGAATTACCATATTTCTGGCTGATGACGCACTAGACATTAAACTTCTATCCAGGGAATGCCTATCCTAATAAAATTTTATTATGTGCAGGTTTCCATAGTTCCAATAATTTCAAAATAGCACAATTTACATGAATAAAAAAGTTTAAAAATGGGAAAAATTAGAATTGACAGTGCAGTATTGGTTCTACAGTTAAATAAAAGCAATACACTCTTTCCTAAGAAACAAAACATTAAGATAAAAATTAGAATTTATAACTCAACCTGCATATATTAGCTTCTGCCTGGGTAATTTAAAAGCTGCATTACATTAATCACTGAGCTACAACTTCAGGTATGGAAAGGTTCAACTTTTATAGTTCAGACTAAACGAACTCAAGAATAATTATTAATGGACTTTCCCAAAGGCACATAGACTGTATGCTAGCTAAGACTTCTGACTCTCCCCAAGCCCTGCCCAGTGCTATTTCCACTGCCAGATACAGTTCACTTTGGATATGTTAATTATATATTATTTTCCTCCCAACATCCAAAATAGTACTACTGCCTTAATGTCGAATCTATTTTTCAAAGAAAAAAATTTTCATAAAAAGATCAAAGTATCTTTTCAAGACACTTAAGACATTTCATGCTACTACACAAAAAACTCAAGACTTTTGGCAAAAGAAATACACTGATCCTTCGGCTCCATCTAAAATACCAGTTACTGTATTCCTGCTTCCAAATTCCACAGTGGAACTGGTTTTCAACTGAAACTTTTTAAGAAAACATGCATTTCTTTTATTCATATTTCCAAGCTACATTCTGAATATTCCAAATACCTAGCCACAAAAAGTCAAAAGCGCGTATCTAGCCATAAACAAACACTTAGAGGAAGAAAAAGTTCCTTTTTNCTGGTTTTCAACTGAAACTTTTTAAGAAAACATGCATTTCTTTTATTCACATTTCCAAGCTACATTCTGAATATTCCAAATACCTAGCCACAAAAGTCAAAAGCGCGTATCTAGCCATAAACAAACACTTAGAGGAAGAAAAAGTTCCTTTTTTTCTAACGTGTTGAAACCTATGTGTCACACTGTTTCATATTTGGAAACTCTAACACTGGGGACTAGTGACCAGAATTTTTCACATAAAAATTCAAAAAATAGCTAAAAGGCTTATAATCTGCCTCTTACAAAATGGTGAAAAACATTCTAAGTAGAATATATGTGTACGATTTCATAAACTTCGGGTAAAGCTTCTTTTCAAAAAATCACAATTAAGATGTGATAGATGTTTAAAGGACATCTAAGCCATTAAGACATCTTAAGTGCACCAAAAAAGGGCAAAAACTTTTGCTTTGCTTTGTTTCCTTAAAGTCTCCACGCAACTGAAACTGAGTTACTACTACTTGCTGTGGGTAAGACGATTTTCACATTCCTTCTGCCTCCAACTAACATTTCTGATAAGCGCAACAAGAATGCAGGAATGTGTGTTTAATGCAGTTCCGAGTTCAGTTCTCCTTTCGTGGGGCAAATCTGGACTAAACGGTCAATGAAGAACCGAGGCAATTTTAAGATCGGTTTTACGTGAAAATAAGGGTGGTGTTAACACCTACCAACTTTTTTTTAATCGAAGAGGTAAAATCGGTACTGTACTGAGCAATAATCATAAACCTGGGTAGCAAAGCATGCACGCCATGCCTGCCAAGAGCAAAAATTTTGAAACTAAACCTTCAGGGGAATTAGGGTGTGAGCGCAGAGCGCAATCTGTCATTCGGTTACGGCTCTGCTCAGGACCCAGGTGGAAGAAAGAGACACCCCGGCGGAACCCACGCAACCATCCTGTGACCGAGACGGGCGCGCGGATGCTGCGGGCACAGGGGCAGAAGGGAGAGAGAGGGTCGTCCCGACGCCGGCCAAGCCGCCGGAGGAGTTAAACTAACAAAGAGCTAATCGCGCCCCGAAGCCCCCCCGGAGCGGAAGCAACGCCGCCCCGCCGCCCCCGCCCGGCTACCCTGCCCAAGTTCAGGGCCGGCAGGAGACTCGCACGCGGGGCCTGCAGCCAGGCCGGAGCCCGCTTCGCGGTCGGGATGCGGGAAACAGGGCAAAGAATGAAAGCCCTAAAGACAGCGGCCGGCGCTTCCCGACCCGGGCAGCGCAACAGCGGAGGGAAACCGAGCGCGCGGAAGGCCCCGGGGCCGAGTCCCGGCCGCCGGGCCCTGCTTCCCGGGGAGCCGCCAGGCACAGGGGACGGGGCGCCGCGCTTTGTTACCGGCTGTGAGAAGCTCCGGCCGCCGCCGCCATCGCCCCCGCCCCGGGGCGTCGCTTCCCGGCGGTTCTCGCCTTCCTCGGCCGAGTAGTCGATCTCCCCCTCCTCGGTCTTGAGGCGCTTGGCCTGGCTCTCGTACTCGCGGTCCTCCTCGTACGTCTCCCTGGGAGAGGAGGAGGAGGAGGACATGGCGGCGGCCGGAGGGACCGGCGGGCGAGCGGGTGGGGGTGGCGGCGGGGCGCGGGCCTCGGACGCCGCCGGCCAGTCCCCGCCACCGGCCGAGTCTCTTCAGCGAAGGTCTGCGCCGCGGGGCCGGCCTCGGGGGCCGGGCGCCCAGGAGCCGGGTGGGTGCCGGGAGCGGGCTGGGATGAGGGGAGCGCCCCGGGAGGAAGCTCCGGAGCGACCGCTCCCCTTTATTACACAGCCAACATTCAGCCTCTCCCTCCTCCTCCGTCTCCGCTCCCAGCCCGGGGGAGCGAATCTAAGGATGGGGGACGCGACCGTGGCTTCCGGTCTTCCCTCCTCCCCTAATCCGCTCCCCGCCGCCCAGGCCGAGCCTCCGCCCCCGCCTTAGCCGCCGCCGCGCAGGATCAAATCCAGCCGCAGCCCGCGGGAAGCGCCCCTCAGCCTGGGTCCTGCTCCCTATTGGCAGGGGGGAAAGTCGACCGGGCTTCCCATTGGCCGGAAGGACTGTACGTCAAGAGCCGCCTACGGCTCCGCCCCCCCCCCCCCCCCCCNCGGCCTCGCCCCCCCCTCCCTGCGCCTTGTGAACTCGCCGCTGGCCTGCGAGTCCCGAGCGCACGACGCTCGTCGCGCGCTGCCCGGGAGCCGTTGCTGCCCGGCGGCCGTTAGCGCTGTTGGGACTCAGCCGAAGCCAGGCGCGGAGTGAACCCCAGCGGGCGACGAGGCGTGCAGTGGAGCCAGGGCTGCGGGTGTTAACCGCCCTCCCGCTAATTTAAATGCTTTTTTACTTCTCTTCAGAAGAGGATGAGGAAAACCTCTAAGATCCCAGCAGACAGACCTCGCACAACCCTTAAAACTACAGACGCTGAGGGGAGAGAAGGGTTTGGAACCATGGAAGTAGCTTTCTCCCTATGTCGTGTGCAAAATCTGATGAAAGTGGGTGCCCTCTCTCTCCCCGCCCCAAACTAGATTTTCGAGAATAGCAGTCAAGATTTACAGTGAGCAAGGTGCAAGTCTGAAGAAGACGCTGCACGCGGATGAATGTCACTTTGATCAGTTAGCACTCATTTGTCATCTAGACCCCCTCTTTCCTGACAGTTATAGGGGACTGGTTTGTGTAAGTTTCTGCTCCAGTTAAATTTGTTGTAAATCTTCCATGTAATACGTCATCCTTCATCCCAACCCTTTCCTTTCGGGAAGATCTATTTATTTTACATTATCATTTATTTCTGAAAGATACAAAAGCCTACCCAAATTCACTTTGCCCTTCAGACCACAACTCACTTCCTCCGTGGTGCCCTGAGGACTCTTCCAAGCTTCTAGTTGCTTTCTCTTTTTCCAGCAGGGCCCTTTATGCTTACCTCTTAGGGTGTTCTGATTTAAAGACGAGAAACGCTTGAAGACGAACTGTGCTCATTTTCACCTTTACAGATCCAGTTCCTGTGCAGATCCCTGGCACAAGTTAGGTACTCAGCCATGCTGAAGGGTTGGTCCTTGGGAAATAAAGATCCAGTATCTTTCAGGAAAGAAACTAGCAAATCTAACCCAACCTAACTGCCCTCTGTGACTTAACCCTTGGAGGATTGCCTAGGATCAGGATGCCTTAAGTGTTTCCAGGGATCATGATGCCTTGTTTCCGTTGTCTTTATCCCTCAGATGCTCCTCTAAATGTGGCTCTTTCCTTTCCTGTGTGGCCTGTTTCCTCCTCCCGCCTCGTTCTCCCTCATTTCCAAAGTTATTTCTTCCAAAAAAGCCATTTTTATTTATTGCTGGCAGTGCTTTAACATACACTATTTTGTACTTTGTAATTTACACTGCCTGTCATTTTGGGGAAAAAATTGCAAGCTTTTCACAGCATCATAGAGCTTATAATCAAATTTGTGTGCAGCTGCAAGTGTACACTGACAGAACTAAAAAAATTTTAGAAATTTCTTTTTTAAATTAAGATAGAATGGAAGTGGACAAAAGAAATATCAAAGAGGGAGCTGCAGTGCCAGCTACATGAGGAAACATTACTGGCAGAGCATTGGGAAGAATGAGAAGAGCCAGAAGGAAGGCCTTATTCAAACTTTCCAAATATTTTCTAGTGATAGTGAAAATATTAAATTCTCAAAGCCTACCTCCAGCTCCTAGATTATACCAGGTTAAAATGTGACTTTCACATTAATCCATAAGGAAACCCAGCCTTGCCGAACCTTGTTGCTATACTCAGTGTTTACTAACAGAAGGTAGGTAACTTTGATAAATTTAAATTCTATTTATCAAAGTGTGAAACTTAGTTCTTTTTTGGAATAGCTCAAACTGTTCAATAAAAAAACTGAAGAAGTAAAATGCGGAAAGCATGTTTAAAGGCCATAGATAAGTACATTGACCACGGGTTATCTGTGAGCTTGTTGCTGATAAGTTGTTCAGCAACAATAAGTCCTTTGATAAGAAAAATGCTAGCTAGCTCATCACTCTACCATGAGAAGAGCTGAAGAAGGAGGGCGTAAATTATACTCTGCATGATTTAACTTAGATGAGATAAAGAAATTATACACCACCCAGTAGCCAAAAATGCCTAAGAAACCCAGAAACAGCTCCTAAATGCCTCAACCATCTGGAATTTCTGTTGCACTACATATAGCCTCAGGCCTTTGGTTGATTGTCTGAATGCTTGATTTGGATTGGCTGCTCTTGATTAGGGTAAGAAATGACCGTGAACTACCATTGCCACAACTCAAAGTGGATTCAGGGACTCTGCTAGAGTCGGACATAGGTCCAGAGCAGCGCCAGGGAAACTGATTGTCAAGGTCCTTTAAAATCTAACCCTGAGATGCCCTTTAGTTTTAAATTTCAGGGCTGACTCTGTAACTTATAACATAGTGTGCTAGGTGATGAAGGGACCAGAAAACTATATGAGATGGTCCCTGCCTTCTCAGAGCTTGCAGTCAAGTTGAGGAAACAAGACACATATAATATACATGTAATAACAGCAATTCACAGTGTGCCAGGCACTGTGAACCACTATACGGGTCATGTCAGCAAATTCTGACAGAAGCCCTCTAACAGGTGTTAGTGTGACTGTGGCCACTGTGCAATTAAAAGAAACAATCCAGGAATGATTAAGGGACCTATCCTTGAGATAAAGTAAACCAGAGTCAGAATTAGAATCCAAACCATCTGATTCCAGAGCTAGTACTCTTCATCAAGAAGAATGATTTAATTATTGTTTTATTTTCACTGCCACGAACACAGATCTTATAGTCACTTATCATGATACCAGTTTATTCGCTAATTTCTACCAGGCTTATGCAGCTGTAATTCTAGAAAGGGGTGAATATAGTTTTCACCATTTTCACTGGTATAGGAAATTTAATTAGCTTCCATAAGAAATTACAAATTAAGCTGTTTTCATGTTCATTTTTAAATTTTATTTCTATAGAAAAGGCTCAAATCATGAGAGAAGTGTGTTTAGTTTGTGATGGATACATAATTTGAACAACTGGAGATACAAATTATGAACTTTTCATACCCAAACTCAATTTCCAATTTTGTGGCTATTTCACTGAATATACAAAACTTTGTTTCCTGCCCCAGCTCTTACAAAATCAGATAAATAAAATCCTTATGCACACCATGCTTGTGAGCCACATTTCCAGAGAACTGGAACCGTGGAGGTGTATTTTAATTAAGACCTGTTTAACACAAAGTCCATTCGGAGACAAATCAATTAGTTCCCTCTGAAACTTTGTCAAATCCAGAGCATATTTGTGATAATACCCCTTCCGTGTTTGACAGAGATTCCCGAGAAAGGGCACTGTGGTGCTGTAGCCAAGCTAGCCCCTTTAATTTGATCTACATTGGGTTTGTTACGGTGCAAAGAAGCCACCGTTCCAAGAGGATGCACCCTCTAGGAAGTGCCCCGAGCTCTATTAGCTTGCTGTGTAGTCAAGTGTAACCACAGTGGTATTCTCTTTCAGGCACTATTTCAAGCACCTTGAAACCTCTTTGAAGCACCTTGCTTTGGGGCTAGAACTGCCACTGTGTTTGGCCTCTTAAAAAAAAAAAAAAAAAATAATAATAATAACAATAATAATAATAATTTCCGATAANAAAAAAAAAAAAAAAAAATAATAATAATAACAATAATAATAATAATTTCCGATAAATCAGCAAAAATAAAATAGATTTACCTTAGAGGACTACCTCATCTACCAATTAATGACAGGTAAAATTCAGATTTTTTTTTTTTTTAAGATTTTATTTTATTTGACAGAGACACAGCAAGAGAGGGAACACAAGAAGGGGGAGTGGGAGAGGGAGAAACAGGCTTCCCACTGAGCAGGGAGCCCGATGCGGGGCTCCATGCGGAGCTCAACCCCAGGACTCTGGGATCATGACCTGAGCCAAAGGCAGACACTTAACGACTGAGCCATCCAGGCAGCCCTGCTTTAAACATCTTTAAAAATAATTTAAATAAGCAAAAAGAGTAAAATCATCACATTTCTGTCCCCAGGTGAGAGTAAATAGAATTTATCAAAGTAAATTCACCTTACATATGAAAATACAGTAAAACAAAATTAACAAGTAGTTGCTCACACTTAACAAAATGGTACTAAGTGCTACTGATCATTCCCAATTGTGTAGAATGTAAAATAATTGGGAATGATCAGTAGTACTTAATACCTTTGTGTTGTTAAGTATGAGCTCTCAGTTCTTTTCTGTCTTTTTTAATTTGAGAAAAATAAAAATTTCTTGGAAACACCCCACTTCACCCCATCAAGGGAGTTTCCTTGGTAAGCTAGTTACTAATTCACCCATTCTTCTGTCCCAATCTTTGATGCTGAGAACCACTATGAAAATGACAAGGAACACTAAGATAACACAAAAAGTAGGTTTTTTAGACCTCCATTTTTTTTTTTTAACCTTTCCTATCTTTAGCTTTCTCGGCCTGCAATGTCTTTGCATTCTGAATATGTAAGGGGACATTTAAATCAAAAGGAGTGGATTTTTAACAGAACTCTATAATTGTTTCCCTGATACAACGTACATTCCCAAACCATTGTGGCACTTTCCCCACCGCCACACCTAAAACCAAAAGATCAATAGACCACCTTTATTTTAAGACAAGAAAAGTGTTTTCCCCATGCATCCTAACCACATGTCAGCTATTGAGTTTGGCTAGACCTGTGCCTCCAATGTAGTGGCCACTAGACACACATGGCTATTTACATTTAAATTAGTTAAAACACAAAATTCTATTTCTGAGTCACACTAGTCACATTGTAAGTGACCAATAGCCATATGTACAAGAGGCTGCTGCTTTGGACATGCTGGACTGGATTGTAGCCTAGAGAATGATTGTATCTCATTCATCTTTGTGTCTTCATCACCTACAACATTGTACCTAGTAGCCACTGACTAGACATTTGTTGGTCTGAATTAAGCTCCTCTTTCTCACAGCTCAAGAAAAAGAAGCACATAAAACAAAACATGTAAGCTTTGCACGTTATGTCTATGTATGGGTCTCGAAGATTGATCTATAATTTGATTTGCTCCTCAACCATACTTGAAATGAGGTCATTTTAAAGATGTAATTACATTTTTCAACCAACTAAGCTCATTTTGTACACTGGATATACCAAAATGTCTATGATTAAATTTGTCTGTAAACCAATTGTATTAAATTAGGCACATCTATTGAAAGATTTCTAATTGTGAATATTTTTCAAAAGTGCAAATTGCTTTCACAAAGTAGTCACTCTCTGATTTATCTTTAATAACGCCATTACGTGAATGTCTGAATTTGCACTGGATTGAGAAGTAGGCAAACAAAAATAGTATTCTTTTTTTTAAAAGATTTTATTTATTTATTTGACACAGAGAGAGAGATTACAAGTAGGCAGAGAGGCAGGCAGAGAGACAGGGAGAGGAGGAAGCAGGCTCCCTGCTGAGCAGAGAGCCCAATGCAGGCCTCGATCCCAGGACGCTGAGATCATGACCTGAGCCGAAAGCAGAGGCTTTAACCCACTGAGCCACCCAGGCGCCCCCAAAATAGTATTCTTTAAAGGTGCTGTCATAAGAATCCAGTGTTAAAAGTTCGTAGGAGGGGCGCCTGGGTAGGTCAGTGGTTTAAGCCTCTGCCTTCGGGTCATGATCTCAGGGTCCTGGGATAGAGCCCCACATCGGCCTCTCTGCTCAGCAGGGAACTTGCTTCCCTCTCTCTCTCTGCCTGCCTCTCTGCCTACTTGTGATCTCTCTCTGTGTGTCAAATAAATAAATAAAATCTTAAAAAGTTTGTAGGATAAATTTACTATTATTACTAATTATAAATAAATAAATAAACAGCACTGCACAGAACTTTACTATGAACAAAACAGTTTCACATACAATGCCTTATTTGATTTTCCCAGAAACTTTATGAGGTAGACAGGACAAGTCCTTACTGTCTCCATTTGGCAATGATCAGAAAAACTAATATTTTGTGTCTAAATTCCCATCTTCTTTCCAGTATACCAATGAGGACATATGAACTATTATTTATGGTGATTAGATTGCAATTGGAACTTTTAATTTTTCTGCCCTATTTGGATGGAACTACTTTCCTAGGAATATAATTTTTAATTATACATAGATATATAACATATGGTATATATAAATACCTGTTCAGAGAAGACCCTCAATAGATATTTGCTAAATAAATCAGTGAATACATGCATGGTCCTGAAAACAGAGCTGACTGTATCAAAGTTCAGTTGCAAAGAACAGATTTCATTCCAGTTATTTTAAGCCAGAAGTATTAAAATACTTAAATAATTGAGTATTTGAGAATATTAATGGAATGATTCTTTCTTTCTCTACTTTTTTTTTTTTTTTTTTAGAGAGAGAGAGCAAGCAGCTTGTGGGAAAGGGGCAGAAGAGAGGGAAAGAGAGAATCTTGAGCAGGCTCCACATCCAGTGTGGAGCCCAATGCAAAGCTTGATTTCATGACCTGAGCTGGTCAAGAGTCGGATGCTTAACTGACTGAGCCACGTAGGAACCCCAATTTTGCATTTCTAACAAGTCCCTAGGTGATGCTGATGCTGCTGATGTGAAAACTACATTTCGAATAACAGCATTTTAGATAAGTCTTCTCCAAACAGGCTGCCCAATGAATGGAGTGTGCCAAGGCAATAATTCCCTTCAACCCTTGGGACAGTAAGGTGAGGCCAGAGGCAGGCAGAGCCTCTAGGCCAGTTGGCCCCAGCTTCCATCAGTGTGCCATACAAGTACTAATATTTTCCACCTGTGCTGTGATGTGGGAAGCATTGCACTCTTTGAATAAATATGTCCATTATTGGGTCTTTGTCAAGGATTGGCCAATACGTGTGCTCTTTTTGGAATCTTTTATTAGTAGCAGAAATTTTTTTAAAAAGTGTTAACTATTCTTGCAACCAATGTAGAGAACTAAAGATAACTTGGGGTGCCTGGGTGAGTGAGTTGGTTGAGCATCCAGCTCTTGATTTTGGCTCAGGTCATGATCTCAAGGTCATGGGATCAAGCCCCATCAGGCTCTGCACTCATCATGGAGTTACTTGAGATTCCCTCTCCCTCTCCTTTTGCCCCCCTCCCTGCTCACTCTATCTCTAAAAATGAGTAAATCTTAAAAAAAAAAAAGCAAGAAGTAAGATAGCTATAATCAACTTACTTATCACCAAGTCAACTCTTATAATGAAGATTTACAGTGAGAAAAGATAGTAGTGGGGCACCTGGGTGGCTCAGTTGGTTAACAGTCCCACTGTTGATTTCAGCTCAGGTCATGATCTCAGGGTCATGAGATGAAGCCCTATATCAGGCTCTGAACTGGGCATGGAGCTTGCTTAAGATGCTCTCTTCCTCTCCCCCTGCCCCGCCTCCACCACCCCCACCCCCATGCACATGTACGCACTCACTCTCTCTCTCAAAAAAGAAAAACAAAACAAAACAAAACAAAAACATCTAAGATGGCTTCAGCTCTTCTGCCAATGACATCAAAATGACCATCGGAAGGGAGAAGAGAGAAAGTCCATCTGCTTGATTGTTTCTATAGTGTGCAATGCTTTTTTGCAGAAAAGAAGTGGAAATTTACAAAAAACAGTATTTGGAATTGTTTCTTCATGAATACCAATCATCCGCAATTGAATAGATTTTGGGAGGGGATCCTATAGACAGTAAGACAAACTCTAGTCCTTTTAAACTAGGTGAGGCAATAGTTCTACCTAGTCAAATTGAGTTCTTCGAGTTCTTTTCACAAGCAGCAACATTTCAACAACTCCTTAAATCCCTCCTCTGCCCCCAGCTTCCCGTCCTTATCATCCAGCTGGAACACTAAGGATGTATTTGTTGGGTAAGGAAAAGAGAGAATTTTGCAGCCATGGCCTTACATGGAGAGCAACCCTGTGGGCCCTATGGTGTAGTGTTCTGAATGGTCAATAGCACCATGGCTATTGTATGCCCAGGGAAGGAGGGTAAAGAACTGAGATCACCAAAGATAAATTTCACCCACTTCACAACTTTAAAAGATTAAGTCTCCCCAGTGTTGTGGGCAACAACGATTACCAATCACCTCCAGATTACCAAACTCCAGCCTTAGAGATTAAAATAAAAGAAAGAGAAGAATGAGTTAAAGAAGATAAATGATCTTGGAGTGCCTGTCTGGCTCGGGTCAGTAGGGCATGTGAGTCTTGATCTCAGGGTCATGAGTTCAAGTCCCACACTGGACACAGAGCCTACTTAAAAAAAAAAAAAACAGAAACATGATCTAGAAATGAAATGAGTTGAAGCATCAGGCTTGTATTGATTGCTGTTTACTTTATTCCTGGTATTTTGAAGGGATCTAGTTGTAACATGCCAGACATTACAATTCAATACTGAGACAGATTCCATGATTCACAATCCATTTGACATCATTGCCACATTGTGAAAGAATTGGTTCTTACTGTGTGTTTTTTTTACATATATATATTTTTGAGAGAGAGAGAGAGAGAGCACATGAGCAGGGGGAGGGGCAGAGGGAGAGAATCCCAAGCAGACTCTGCACCAAGTGCAGATCCCAGTGCAGGGCTGGATCCCACAACCCTGAGATCACGACCTGAGCCAAAACCAAGAGTTGGACACTCAACTGACTGAGTAACTCTGGTGCCCAATTCTTACTTCTAGACACCCACAGCTACAACATCAACTCTCTCCTACATTTTCAGTTGGTCTTCTAGTCACCTGACTAAAAACTACATTCCCAGCACCACACCCCTTGCAGCTAGGTGTGGCCATGTGACAACGTTCTTGCTAATGGAATAGGAGCAGAAAGGATGGTGGAATTCTGCATCATTGCTTAAAAAGAAATCGTTTGCCCTCCATGTTCTCTCTTTACCTTCCCACACTCTGGAGTACACATGTGGGACTGAATCAGCTTCCACCATGCAAAAAGATGGCAGAGCAACAAGATGAAAGGCACTAGGTCCATGGGTGATTTTTATGGAGCAGAACCACTCCCCAGACTGAACCACAGACTTTCAGACTATTATATGAGGAAGGCAAACTTCCGTTTTGCGTGTATGCCTTATTTTGGGATCTCTCGATATGGTGGTTTCTAGCCTACACCTAACATATCTATGTCAGACCCTCCAGGGAGGGAAACAGGATTGCTGTAAACCACAGCTTGAAAGAATACATAGTCTTTTATACTTTTCAATTTTGTGCTATATACACATTCCCTAGTTATTAAAAATTCATCAATCAATTCATTAATTTGTTAGTGCCTTTGTATCCTGGTTAAATTAAACAAAAACTAGCATTATCTTACTAGAGAATTTTTTTTTATCCTGGCGAAGAGAAAGAGGCATGTTATCTGTCCCTGGATCTTCAGTATCTTGGCTTCTGCCACCAACTTTTTTTTTTTTTAAGATTTTATTTATTCATTTGTCAGAGAGAGAGAGAGAGAGCACAAGCAGGCAGAGTGGCAGGCAGAGGCAGAGGGAGAAGCAGGAGCAAGGAGCCCGATGTGGGACTCGATCCCAGGACCCTGGGATCGTGACCTGAGCTGAAGGCAGCTGCCCAACCAACTGAGCCACCGGGCATCCCTCTACCACCAACTTTAGCAGACATTTCTGGAAGAATGTGATAGCAGGAGCAACAATCTAAATCACTAAGTATGATGATAACTAAGAACCAAATGCCACATGAGTGCTAATGGTTTTATGGGAACCCAATACTTTGTGTGCTGTCATCTCTTTTTCCCCCCTTTGCTCATTTGTTCCTTAAATACCACATATCAGTGAAATCATATGGTATTTGTTTTTCTCTGACTGATTTCACTTAGCATTATACTCCCTATCTCCATCCACACCATTACAAATAGCAAGAGATGATTTTTACTTTTCCACTAAAGTCATATCATCAAAGGAAACTTTATTTAGATGATTACAAAATCATTTTTAAGGAAGCCAAATTGATATATGATTCAGATGGGGAAGAAGGACATAATGACCCATTAATAGTGGACATGATTCTCATTCTGCAGAATGCTTCCTGTAGCTATCTCATATTCAGAATTGCCAGTGATTTCACAAGAGACTTTGTACAAGAAAAAAGTTGAATTCAGAATTATTTCATCCCAGATCCCCATGATTTGAGTAAGAACTTAATGTTATGTTTGGCTTCAATGGGAAAGTTACGGAAAATATTTTGGCAATGCCCAATGTTATAAAAAAAATGTATTAGGGATTACAGCATCTAACATTTGCAGAATACTTTACAGTCCTCCTTCTCTTATATAATGGATGTGAGCACAAGAAATAGAACCTCACTTATGAACATGTGCTGAGTAAGATGGCAAGTATATAATATAGGACAAAGTGTAGGAAAAGAATAAAACTATTGTCAACATTTATATAGTCATTATCTTCCTTGCTCCATTAGTACAGATGATTAAAAATGTTTTTGAACATCTCAATGAAATTGTTCTGAAATGCACTCACCTGTCTGAGAGGCAGGTGATCAGTGGACCTAAGCCTTGGCAGAGAGGAGAATGTGAAGACCACATGCAAAAAAGTACCTAGAAGGATCTAGATAATCCTTTTTTTTTTTTTTAAAGATTTTATTTATTTATTTGACACAGAGAGAGAGATTACAAGTAGGCAGAGAGGCAGGCAGAGAGAGAGGAGAGAGGAGGAAGCAGGCTCCCTGCCGAGCAGAGAGCCCGATGCGGGCCTCGATCCCAGGACCCTGGGATCATGACCTGAGCCGAAGGCAGCAGCTTTAACCCACTGAGCCACCCAGGCGCCCTAGATAATCCTTTTTATAAACAAATCATTTTCCTCATGATACAAGTCTCACCTGTGGTCAAATCATTTCCAAAATGCCTCTCCAGATAGTCCTCCAAGGTTTAGTTTGTTTATTTTTTTGCATGTGGTCTTTTCCATTATCATAAAGAAGGTGTTCCATCATTAGAACACCTGTGGGGGGCGCCTCGGTGGCTCAGTGGGTTAAGCCTCTGCCTTCTGCTCAGGTCATGATCTCAGGGTCCTGGGATCGAGTCCCGCATCGGACTCTCTGCTCGGCAGGGAGCCTGCTTCCTCCTCTTCCTCTGCCTGCCTCTCTGCCTACTTGTGATCTCTCTCTGTCAAATAAATAAATAAAATCTTAAAAAAAAAAACACCTGTGGGAAGGGGCACCTGGATAGCTCATTGGGTAGAGCATATGACTCTTAATCTTGGGGTTGTGAGTTTGAGCCTTACGTTGGGTATAGCGATTACTTAAAAATAAAATCTAAAAAAAAAAAAGAAAAGAAAAAGAAAGCCCGTGGGGAAAGAGCACATCACAACTTTAATGAAGCTTAAACCGCCCCACGTTCATTCCCCACTGTGTTCTTGGCTCCCCTTGCCTCTGTATTCACAAAAACAGACTTTCTGCGATCCCTGCCCATCTCTCTCCTAGTTTTGTCCGTTCCAAAACTTTTGGCTGACACATTCATTTCACCCTGAATTTACTAATTTAACTTATTTTATCTTTACTACCTAATATGGATAGCTTTTCTTCCTCCCACATAATACATTCTCTCTTTGAAGTTCTCTTTTAGACCAAAATTGTCCATTCAACCCCCTGAAACCTCCCAGCTTCCGTGAGCCAATAAACTCTTCTTTTCCATAAGCCCATTTAAGGGAGGTTTTCTTTCACTAAAAAGTGATTCTAGCTCCTGCCACAATGTGCTGAACCATTAAACCCTTTCTCAGGGATTTTCATTGCTATAGCCAGTTATCAGGATGTTCGCTATCATAATTCCTAACATGAAGGAAAGCATGGAAGAGTGAGCACACACTTGTCCCTCCTCCCTAACACTAGTAAAATAACTTTAAAAAGGTATTATCCCCCAACAAAAAAATTATAGAAGAAACAGAAACAAAGACTATTCCACAAACTTATGGAAGAGGAAAAGTAAATGGAGAAGTCATAACTAACGTAATAGAACAGAGGAAGTTGAAATGCAAGCATCTCAGAGGGGGATTTCCAATGAATAATGAGCTAGAAACTGAGAGTCTCTGTGCTTGGACCACAAAAGGTACAAGTGAAGGTGTGACTCCAAAAGTTGTGTGGCTGGTGAACTGTATGTGGAAAATGGTTGGGCCTCTAGTCCCTAGTCCCTTTCTCAATTCTAAGGAGCCAGAAAGCCACCACTGAACAGGAGAATGGAGGTTCATATTCTGGAGAAATTAACCCAAGAGGCTCTGGACTTGAAGACTAAGCCACATGCCGGGTAAGGACAAGTCATCAAGTTGAAAACAGGAGTATTGGGGTGCCTGGGTGGCTCAGTTGGTTAGGCGACTGCCTTCGGCTCAGGTCATGATCCTGGAGTCCCAGGATCAGGTCCCGCATCAGGCTCCCTGCTCAGTGGGGAGTCTGCTTCTCCCTCTGACCCTCCCCCCCTCATGCTCTCTCTCATGCTCTCTCTTTCAAATGAATAAAAAAAAAAAACCTGAAAAAAGAAAATGGGAGTATCATGTAAGAAGCTAATACTGACCAATGGGGAGCCTCAGGCATGTCCCTCTCCCCTGCTCATACCCAATCAATTAGAGCTGCTCCTCTGAAGAAACTAGACAGTCCCAGAGGAAAGACCTACAGATACTGACATTAAACAGTCCCCAAATAATAAGGCTGGTTCAGAACCCATTGATCCTACAGCAAGGCCCTTCAAGCAATAAACCTTGTCAATGCACCCAGAGTCCCCAAAGAGCTTTTTTCATGAGTCAGTCTTAAAAATTAGTGGCCAGCCGGGCGCCTGGGTGGCTCAGTGGGTTAAAGCCGCTGCCTTCGGCTCAGGTCATGATCCCAGGGTCCTGGGATCGAGGCCCACATCAGGCTCTCTGCTCAGCGGGGAGCCTGCTTCCTCCTCTCTCCTCTCTCTCTGCCTGCCTCTCTGCCTACTTGTAATCTCTCTCTCTGTGTCAAATGAATAAATAAAATCTTTAAAAAAAAAAAAATTAGTGGCCAGCCAAGGAAACCCGACATTTGAGAAAAAACCTGCAGCATGAAAGAAATATCCCAAAGCAAACAGAAAAATGGAAGCCAGAGAGTCCTTAACCCCGGAAGGAGTAAAGTCTAGTTATAGTCACTGTTTCTGAGGACGTTTGATCAGCACAGTTAGCACTACTAGGCCCACAAAGTCCCATATCGCTAGGATTACATTCAGTTGCAAGTAACAGAAAACCAGACCACAATTGATTAAATAGCAGTTTTATTCTCACATAACAGGAAGTTGAAGATATTCAGCAATATCCTGCTAGAACTCAAGCTCCAAGTTCAGGGATCTTTGTTTCTATCAAGAGTGCCTAGAACAGCACCTAGAATATAGTAGAACTCAAAAAATATTTATTAATGGAATGAATGAATCTCTTCCTCTTTTCTCCTTATTCCTTTACATCACCTCTCACCTCTTGCAGAAGAAAACCACAACATTTCAGGCATGTGAAGGACCTTTTTGCAAAAGGTAGAATTGTCCCCAGTTCCCAGTCTATGCTATACATTGTCCAGCCAGCAAAAGGTATTATTAATCCTATACAACTATCTGAATGACTAGACTTTTAAGAATTATGCCCCAAAAAATGTGATGAAGAATGTGCACAGCCTTTACTTCCACCACCAGTGCTGGTTGTGTAGAAATAGATCCTTAAACACCACTCCTACCAGCAAATGCTCCTGTGTTCTTTAGGCTGAAGTTTCAAGTAGAAGGAAGTGGAGTGGTTACGATAGACTGTGGTTAGAAGACCAAATAGGACACAGGTCTGAAGCAGGACATTTTTAAACAGCCATTTTGATGTAACCAGGTTAAATGGTCTGTACAAATGTAAAATCGCTATTTTAAAAATGCACCAAGTAATGGATGCAGCAGACATTCTTGACCGTGGCACTCTTATTAAGACATTATTTTCGGGTGCCTGGGTGGCTCAGTGGGTTAAAGCCTCTGCCTTCAGCTCAGGTCATGATCTCAGGGTCCTGGGATCGAGGCCCACATCGGGCTCCCTGCTCAGTGGGGAGCCTGCTTCCTCCTCTCTCTCTGCCTGCCTCTCTGCCTACTTGTGATCACTCACTCTCTGTCACATAAAAAAAAAAAAAGACATTATTTTCAAACTTGATGATTTTGGGAACTGGGAATAATGGGTCCTGTTTGATACACACACACACACACACACACACACACACATAAATATATATATCACCAGTCTAATATATACCAGATCAAGATCAAAGATAACATAATTACGAGATCTACAGGAAGTAGAAGTATTTATCTTCTAGTCTAGAACAGTATTTCTCACCATTGTTTTTTTAAATCCTTCTCCTCTTTCAGTAAATACAAGAATCTCAGCTCCTGCAGAAATTCATTTCCTGTCACCCAAGGAGACTTTGTCAAACTTTACTTTCTTTAGTTACAATATGAAATTTGTTTAGCTGGCCAATCAAACGTCTCTTAGCCTCAGCTTTTGAGCCGTCTCTGGGATAACTCTTCTCCCCGCATGATGGATCCTGAGTGCAAATGTTCCTTCCTCTCTAGCCATTGGGGTATTGTGCTACCATCACTGATGGACTGGCTGGTTTTGTCCATTTCTTTTGAGTCATAAAATCTCTATGTACATGGCTCTCTGTCGCAGCACAGGCATCTATTCAGTGGTGTGCTGCTACTTGTTTAACAACTGTCTATTTCCAGGTCACAACATGTCCTCAGGCTCCTAACTGCACAGGGCACTCCCGAGGGTGCCTCTTTGGGGACAGCATGTTCCTCTGGCGATGACCTCAAGAATCCTCTCGAGTCTCTGGCTGCGACGGAAGAGGAGAGCTCAAAGATCTCATTGTTTTTCTCTGGTCTCTAACTAAATGAAGATGCGAACCTGGAGTAGCCACGGGTGACAGGGACTCAGAGAGTTACACCGAGTAGATTCATCGTGTTGTCCCACACCCACTCCTTGGGCCCTCTTCTCACGCAAGATTTTCATTGTCCAAGGAAGAGAGAAGCTGAGAGAACAGGAAACTTTGCTTCCCTCTCTTGGTCTCAGTCTCCAGTAGCTGCACATCTGTCTCAATAGGCCCCATTCACTTTTCAACAAATATTTACTATTGTCCTTTATGTACCAAACGCGCACTATGTATTTCAGGGAACACAATAGTGAACAAACCATGAGCCTCCTTTGTTCTTTGAGATTATGATCTAGAACAGGAGATGAGATGTGTATACAAACTATGATTTTTTACTATCGCTACCTTGTAAGTATCAGTGTTGTTTTTTTTTAAAGAGTTATTTTATTATTTATTCGAGAGAGAGAGTACAAGTGGAACAGGCAGAGGAAGAGGGAAAGAGAATCCCAAGAAGACTCCACACTGAGAGCAGTGTCCAGCGTAGGGCACCATCTCACGGCCCCAAGATCATGACCTGAGCCAAAACCAAGAGTCAGATGCTTAACCAATTGTACCGCCCAGGCGCCCCATCAGAAGAGTTTTTAAAAACAGATGAGTCAAACTTCTAGTCTGGTCCTATCCCTCAAATGCTCTGTAAGCATCTTTTGTAGCTCATGCAGCTTGCATTTGGATTAATAATTTATAATTTAAAGAGATATGTCAGTCAGCATTAAAAGATACATAGACTAAACATGGAAAAATAAAAATGGTTAATTTGTTATGGTGATGGAATTATGGGGGATTTTCCCTCAATAGTTTTGATTTATATCACTGTTAACATGATGATGTTTATGAATTTTTTATGCTTTAAGAAAAAAGGCTAAAAATTGCTGTCACCCACAACCTAGCTCCAGAGATTGATTCCCAAGTTAGCCTAGTTCATCTCTGAATTAATCTCCTGAGGATCTGAGAACTCTATAGGAACAGAACACAGCCAGCTTTACCTGGTCATAGCAACATATTTTTAAACCATTTGAGGATGTCTTATGTATCATAACATGAACTACAGTTTTAAAATGACAGGTATCAAACCTTTAAAAAGTGATGTGCTCAGAAACAAAATCATCAAAACTCAGTTGTGTTTCTATACACCAACAATGAAATATCTGAAAAAGAAATACAGAAAACAGTCCCTTTTACAATAGCCTCAAAAACAATAAAATACTTAGAAATAAATGTAACCAAGAAGGTGAAAGATCTGTACACTGAAAACTGTAAGACTTTGATGAAAGAAATTGAGAAGACACAAATAAGTGGAAAGAAGAATTAATATTGTTAAATGCTCATACTATCCAAAACCACCTATAGATTCAGTACAATCCCTATCAAAATTCCAATGGCATTTTATATTTGTCACAATTTTTTTTAAATCCTAATATTTGTATGGAACCACAAAGGATGTCAAATAGCCAAAGCAATCCTGAGAAAGAAGAACAAAGCTTTAAGCATCATGCTGCCTTATTTCAAATTATATTACAAAGCTCTAGTAATCGAAACAATATAGTACAGGCGTAAAATTAGACACATAAACCAATGGAACAGAATCAAGAGCCCAGAAAAAAAAACATGTACCTATGGCCTACTAATATTTGACAAGGGAGCCAAAAATACTCATGGGGGAAAGGACAGTCTCTTCAATAAATGACATTGGGGAAACTGGATAACCAATCATGAAAAAGAATGAAATTAGATCCCTTACACCACTCACAAAAATTAACTTGAAATAGATCGAAGACTTAACGGTAAGGACTAAAACTATAAAACTCTTAGAATAAAACATAGGGCGGAAATTTCCTGGACATTGGTGTTGGCAGTGGTTTTTTGGATATGATACCAAGAGCACAAGCAACAAAAGTAAAACTAAGTGGGACTACATCAAACTAAAAAGCTTCTGCACAGCAAAAAAAACAATTAACAAAATGAAAAAGCAATCTATAGAATGGGAGTAAATATTTGCAAACCATCTATCTAATAAGGGGTTAAAATCCAAAATGTATAAAGAACTCCTACAACTCAATAGCAAAAATAATAATTTCAAAATGGGTACAGGACCTGAAAAGACATTTTCCAAAGAACACATCCAAATGACCAACAGGTACATGAAAAGATGCTCAACATCACTAATCAAAGGAAATCAAATCAAAACCACAATGAGCTATCACTTCACATCTGTTAGAAAGGCTATTTTCAAAAAAGACAAGAGTCAAGTGCTAGGGAGAGTTTGGAGAAAAGGAGGGAACCCTTATACACTGTTGGTAGGAATGCAAATTGGTACAGCCAATATGGAAAAAACAGTTGGAGGCTCCTCAAAAAATTAGATCTAACCATATGATCCAGCAACCCACTTCTGGGTATATATCTGAAGGAAATAAAATCAGTGTCTTAAGAGTCATCTGTACTTCCGTGTTCACTGAAGCATTATTAACAACATCCAATGGGACGCCTGGGTGACTCAGTGGGTTAAGCCTCTGCCTTCGGCTCAGGTCATGATCCCAGGGTCCTGGGACTGAGTCCCACATTGGGCTCCTTGCTCGTCAGGGAGCCTACTTCCCCCTCTCTGCCTGCCACTCTGCCTGCTTGTGCTCTCTCTCTGACAAATAAATAAATAAAATCTTTTTAAAAAATTTTTAAAAATTAACAACATCCAAGACATGGAAACAACCTAAGAATCTGTGCACCGATGAATGGATAAAGAAAACACACACACACAAAACATTATTCAGCCATGAGAAAGGAAATCCTGCCATTTGCTGCAACATGGATAGACCTTGAGGGCATTATGCTAAATGAAGTAAATCAGACAGAGAAAGACAGATACTATATGATTTCTCCGATACATGGAATCTAAAGAGGCCAAACTCCTAGAAAGAGTGGTGATTGCCAGGGGGAGGTGGGGGAAATAGAGATATGTTGAACAGAGGGTACACACATTGAGTGATAAGATGAATAAATTCTGAGGACCTAATGTACAGCATGGTGACTATAGTTCACAACACTCTATTATATACTTGAAAGTTGCTAAAAGAGGAGATCTTTAGTGTTCTCACCACACACACAAAAGGTAACTTTGTGAGGTGATAATGGAGTTGCTAACTTAACTATCATAATGATTTTATAATATATACATGCATCAAATCGTCCCTCTGCATGCTCTAAACTTATACAATGTTATATTTCAATTATATCTCCATAAAGATGGGGGATGGGGGAGAAAATGATGTGCTTGCAGAACTCCTTTCTTAAGACCCATTTTACATTTTTTTGATGCTGGTCGTTAACAGTCCCACATGGACACACTAACAGCGAGTTAACTAGACAGAAAGTTTCCTTAGGGAAACGGTGTCAGCAGCAACACCATCTGCTAATTCACCAATGATCATTATCTTGATTACCTGTATTTAACAATTTGTAGTCTAAACCAGGGGTCCTCAAACGGGAATTGAGCTCTACTAAACCTAGGAAACATGCGTCTGAGCCTTTGGCTGCCTTAACAACTTCCCTCACAGCCTTCACAGATCCCCAGCCCCCCAAAAAGGCAAGGGGCCCAGCAGCAGCCTCTTCTCTGCTGCAGCCTGGGGACCTCTCTGGAGAGACCTTTGTGCCACCTCCTCCCATCAACATCCACCCCCACTGTTCTCAGCCCCCAGTCAGGTCTCTGTGACCTGAGACTTCCAGGGAAGTGCTTACTTAGAAGGTAGAGATCTCTGTGTTAGTGGGTGACAAGCCCTGGAGCGTATTTTAATCTTGGTGGCAAGTCATGTTATAGTGGTGAGGTATAATCCTTCGTGGCTTCACAAAGTGTCCTGTACTCAGTATAGTTGCACCCTGACTGGAAAAAAAATTCAGTAATAAAAATAGCATCTAATGTATGAAGAATGTACCACATGCCAAGCACTCTGTTAAACACTTTACGTTTATTAACTCATATAAGCCTTCAGCAATCCTGGCAAATAAAATCTCTTACTATCCCATTTTACCACTGAGAAAAGTGAGGCTAGGAGGCGAAAAAACTCACCTAAAGTTACACAGCTATTAATAATGGTTAGAGTCAGGTTTCTTACATTGTAAGGTTTCTATTGTAAGCAATAGAAACCCACTTGAGCTAAATTCAGCTCCATCCTCCTACACAAAAAGGAGATTTAAGAACAGAGAGGTATTACCAGGAACCCAAGGGTCAGGAAGATCAGGCATCAAGATGGACTTGAATCAGGAATTGGGAATCAGTTAGCAACAGTGTGAATACCCAGAATTCATGGGAGGGTATGTTTGTGGCTAGGAGTTCATCTCTCTCCCTCTCTTCCTTTTGATCTTCCTTCCTCAAGGTCTCTTGCCTCATTCTCTGCCTCTCTTCCTCCTTCTGTTTCCTTCTTCTTTATGTTCCAGGCATAGGCTCTGCTGTTCCATATGTGCATAGCCAAATATAGTTGCCGCCCCTCCCCACCCATAGCTTGCAAGTTTACTTGTTCTAAATCCAAGTGGGAACAACTCTAAATATTAGGAGAGGGAGGGCGCCTGGGTGGCTCAGTGGGTTAAAGCCGCTGCTTTCGGCTCAGGTCATGATCCCAGGGTCCTGGGATCGAGGCCCACGTCGGGCTCTCTGCTCAGCGGGGAGCCTGCTTCCTCCTCTCTCCTCTCTCTCTGCCTGCCTCTCTGCCTACTTGTGATCTCTCTCTCTGTGTCAAATGAATAAATTAAAAAAAAAATATTAGGAGAGGGAATTTGATTAATCTTGTTTCCTCCTCTGATCCAATTAAATATGTCTAGTCAGGCATAATATGAACATGATTGTAGGGTGCACCTCTGAGGGCGGATTCTCAGAGAAGGAGGCTTGTGGTCTGAGAAGACTTCCCAAAATGTGTATTATCCAGTGCTTGAGATCAGGTTAGAACCCAGGTCTTTCTGACTCTAGAGCCAGAGTTCTTAACTACCACGTTATTCTGAAAGAAGGAAAGTGAATACCTATGGGATTTCCACATTGCTAAAATCATAGCAAACAATGTTTTGTAATGCTTGATTTACTGGGGCTCCTGGTTGGCTCAGCCAGTTAAGCATCTGCCTTCTGCTCAGGCCATGGTCTGAGGGTCCTAGGATTGAGCCCCACGTCTCCCTCTGTGTTCCCTCTCTCGCCATCTCTCTCCCTGTCAAATAAATAAATAAAATATAAATAAATAATAAATAAATAAATAAAAACAGTTTTGTAAATGCACAGTTGAGCTGGCTGGAATATAAAGGGGCCAGAGACAACCAGGGAAGTTAAGTGGTGAGTGTTCACCCTGAGGAATCTGCTGGTCCCTGGTGACCTAATACTTGAGCTTTAATAAACCTCTGGAGCGCGAGGACTGCAGGAGAAAAGCGGGACTCTTCCACAAGATGGGAGATCAGAACAGAAACCGTCGATGCTAGAACGCGCTAAGATAACCCGCCAAATGGATGATATAAGAAAAAACTCACCTAGTGAAGTACGATGGGGAAATCGTTTTAGCAGCTGAGCTCTCCCAACCACAAAGCGTGTACTATCACGTAAATCCTGAGCTTTCATGCTGCCTATGCGGCCAGCAACCCCCTACTCCGAAAACCTAGCCAAAGAGGTTCTAGACTTCCAGGGCTCCCAAGCATTTAGTAGGCACCAAAAAAATAAATAAATAAAAATAAAAATTCTCTTTGCTGGGACACACTTCAAACCCAGGCTTCAGAGAATTTCCACAAAGTTCCAAGGAACAGGACCTCACCACCCTAAGTGAAAGTCACCAGAAACAACAAACAGCAAAATCTGCCTACCACAAACACAAATGGAAAGACATCTTTTTCGTAAATAAGACATCACAGAGACGTCAGTTCTCTCAAGGTGACTTACAGATTCAGTGCAATTTTGAATCACAACCCCCTCATGTTTTTTTCCATTGAACCTTACAAGTTTCTTTCAGCATTTAGATGGACGAGCAGCACACCACGTATAGCCAAGACACTCCTGAAAAACAGATGTGGAGGTTTGTCCTACTGAATATTAAGACCTTTTATAAAGCTACAATGTTCAAAACTTTGTGGTATTAACTCAGAGACAAATAGACCAACAGAACAGACTAGATAACCCAGAAATAGGTTTATATGTGATATATGTAACCTCTGACAGGTTAGAGAAGCATGCACACAGTATGATTGCTTGTAAACAGAAGTTGAAAATGGGCGAAATCAAGCAATATATTATTTAGGGATACATAAGCCCCTGGTAAAATTATTTTTAAAAGCAAGAAATGAAATGTGAACTTTCATACCCACAGGGCTTGGGGAGAATGGGACTGAACAGTTGCTCACAGCCGTCAAAATATTGGTAATGTTCTCCTTTTAAACTGAGTGTGGAGTACAGACATGTTCAATTTATTATTGATCTTTATTTTTTATTATTATTTTTAAAGATTTTATTTATTTATTTCACAGAGGGAGAGAGATCACAAGGAGGCAGAGAGGCAGGCAGAGAGAGAGGGGGAAGCAGGCTCCCCGCCGAGCAGGGAGCCCGATGTGGGCCTCGATCCCANCCCGCTGAGCAGGGAGCCCGATGCGGGCCTCGATCCCAACACCCTGAGATCATGACCTGAGCCGAAAGCAGAGGCCCTAACCCACTGAGCCACCCAGGCGCCCTTATTATTGATCTTTAAATTATACAAATACATTATATATACCCTTTTGTTTCAATAAGCTTCATGTTTTTAATTTAAAAGGTGACGAGTTTATTTTAAAAAGCATTACATTTAAAAAAACAAGTTGAAAATGCATAAATAATACAGAATTAAAGTATCAACGTTGTATAGAGCTTATATAAATCAATCAGATAAGTACGAAGACCATGTTAGAAAATGAAACAGAAGTCAAGAATAGATAAATTCAAACAAGAGGAAATAGAAACAGCAGATGAACATACAGAATAAAAAAAAAAGCTTCATCAACCTAGTAGTAAAAGGAAATTAAAATTTAATACTTAAATACTAATTTTAAAAAAAGATTAAAAATATATTCATTTTGGCTCTGTACCACTGATAAGCAGGTAAATTAATACAAATTTGTGAAAAGGAATTTATCAATACCGATCATGAGTCCTATAATGTTGATACCCTTTGGTTAAATAATACCATTTCTAGGAATCTGTTGTATAGAAATTATTCTTACACATCAACACATATTTTTTGTTACAAAGGGGACAATATTTACTGAATGCTTATGCCATGCACCAAGAATGGTTCTAAACCATATGAAACAGGTGGTGTCACAGTCCCAATCTCACAAATAAGAAAACTTGAGCTAAGTTACTGCCCAGATTACTCAGCCAGCAGGTACTACAGCCCAATCCAAACCCAGGCAGTGTGATTCTAGAACCCCTATTTTTAAGTCCCCCACTATACTGGACCATTGCAGCCTTGTTCCTAATTGTCAAAAACAAAACAGAACACTTCCTCACAATTCAATAAACAGTGTGAGACAATTCATGGAGAAGAAATGAAATGAAAAAACAGAGCAACAACTTTAATGTCCAACAATAGGCAAATAACACAGTAAAGTATGGTACTATGTTTACGTGTAATATGAGAGGGGAGATTACTCATTTCAGAGAAATGTTAGTACATGGGAGAATAGGCACCTTAGAATTGAAGAAATGTGGCATCATGGTTCAGTGCAAATGTATTACTGTTAAAATTAAACTAAAAATGAAAGTCCTACTTATGGTAAATCAACTGCATAATCTTAGTAAGCAAAAGGAGAGCACTTCTGCCTTTCTATTTTAATTTAGTGTGAATAGATAATATATTCACATTGTCCAAGTATCAAACAAGTATAAAAATATACATGGTAGAAAGTCTCAGTCCTGCTCTGTCCCAGATCCAGTTGGTTCCCATCCATAACGCCAACACAGCTCATCAATGCTAGTAGTATTTGGTTTAGGCTTCCAGGGGATTGTTCCTGGTCAGAGAGGACAACTTTCATCCTCTTCTTTTTTTTTACACACATAATAAAATATTAGGTGCATTTTTTCATTTAGCCTATCCTGAAGATCTTTCTAAATCAATATAAAAAGCACTTACTCATTCTTTTTAATAGCTGTATTGTATTCCAAAGTAGCTGTACCATAAATTATTTAACAACGCCTATATTAATTGGTACTTGTGTTGCTTCCAATTTTTTGCTATTACAAAAAAATGCAGTGAATAATATTTCTTAGATACTATCTCTAGAAATCACTGTTGAAAGTGGAATGCTGGGTCCAAATGTATATCCTTTTATAGTTTTGAGGGATCCTACCAATCTGTAATGCACTAAAACTCTATACCGTTAGGTCTTCCTACCCAAGAACATGGTCTGCTTTTCCATTTGTCCCAGCCTAATTTTGTGGAGAATGAAACATTTTGGACCTACTACTTCTTCTTTTTTTTTAAGATTTTATTTATTTATTTGAGAGAGGGAGAGAGAGGAAGAAGAAGAAGCAGACTCCCTGCTGAGCAGAAAGCCCAATGCAGGGCTCGAACCCTGGATGCTGTGATCATGACCTGAGCTGAAGGCAGACGCTCAACCCACTGAGCCACCCAGGCATCCCAGAACCTACTACTTTTCAAAAAGCAATGCATATACATAAAACTGTATCTATCAATGATTTCAGTTATGCAAAAAAGAGGGGAAGGGTAAAAGGAAATAGTTGATTAAATTAACATTAATCTGTCAGGGCTGGTAGGATTATGAGTTACATGTGTTACCTCTAGTTTTTTTTAAATCCTTTTCTGCATTTTTCAATTTCTTTATTTTGTTTTGATACAGTGAGCATGATTAGTTTTTAAATAAGGGTTTTTTAATTAAATGTCATCTGGCCTAGCCTTTTGCCTTCAGTCTACCGAGATGAGACAACTAAAACAAAAAGCTTAAGTGACAGGCCTGGGGTCACATTAAACTATTCATCTTGGGGCGCCTGGGTGGCTCAGTGGGTTAAAGCCTCTGCCTTCGCCTCAGGTCATGATCTCAGGGTCCTGGGATCCAGGCCCGCATCGGGCTCTCTGCTTGGCAGGGAGCCTGCTTCCTCCTCTCTCTCTGCCTGCCTCTCAGCCTACTTGTGATCTGATCTCTCTGTGTCAAATAAATAAATAAAACCTTAAAAAAAAATAAACTATTCATCTTGGTTGGAGAAAGTTCAAGGTTCCTGCCTCCCAGCACGGGACTTTTTCTGTTCCCTACTTCTCATACTTCTCTGCGTTATTTGGCAACAATGGGGGTTTTGGTTACTTTGTAAAGTATGGGAAAGTGGGGCTTCATAAATTTCATTCTGCTTTGATGTGGTGTTTTCAAGCTTGCTTAAGTGCTGAGTTTTTTGGGTTTTTTTTTTAAAGGATTATTTATTTATTTATTTATTTAATTTATCAGAAAGAGAGCAAGTGAGTATAAGCAGAGGGAGAGGCAGACAGAAGGAGAAGCAGGCAGAGGGAGCAGCAGGTTCCCCACGGAGCAGGGAGCCCGATGTGGGGCTCCATCCCAGGACCCTGGGATCATGACCTGAGCTGAAGGCGGACGCTTAACTGACTCAGCCACCCAGGCGCCCCTAGTGCTGAGTTTTGATACAACTCTAGGCTGTGTTTGTTTTAAGATTTACTTATTTTTGAGAGAGAGAAAGAACAAGAGAGCGGGGGTGGGGGTAGGGGGCACGGAGGAAGAGGGAGAGAAAGAATCTCAGACAGACTCCCTGCTGAGCACAGAGCCCCACACGGGGCTCCATCTCACAATCTTGAGACCATGACCTGAGCCAAAATCAAGAGTCGGCCGATTAACAGACTGAGCCACCCGGGTACCCCTAGGCTGCGTTTTGAAAATGAGGTCACCATACCCTTGTGATAAATGTCTCCTGAGAACCCCAGCTATCCTCATCACTTTCCTTAAGACTAAGCTGAATGCAGTTCCATCTGGCCAACTCTTGCTCAAGCACCACATCTTCCCCTCTACGTAGCTCTTCACAAGTGAGGTCTACCTGCACTATAAAAAAAAAAAAATTGTGAGGCTTTTGCTTGGCAAAACCTGGCCCAATTTTATGACCAATAACCCCAAGGCAATAAACACATTGGAATTTGTATGTTCCAGAAAAGACATCATTTGATAGAGAAGGTGAAGCGTGGTAGAGAATAGGAAGTAGGTGGAACCAGGCATATATGAATTTTCTAGAAGCCTGAAAAGGAAGCATAAGGCTGCAGTTATACAAAGAAAAATTTTTTCCTTCTTTTTTTTAATTTTGAGTAAGCTCTGTACCCAATATGGAAGAAAAAAATATTTTATTTGAAATCTCAGATTAGCCAATAACTTTTCAAAGTAATAAGATTTAGCATTATTTGTCAGGGGGAAAAAAACCAAGATAAATCCATGAAAAATTGGCCCCAAGAGTTAGGTACTTTGAGATGAAATTGCTAAGTGTCTAGATGAAGCAAATTCCCTTTTTGTTCTTACAGCATCTTTTATCAAGGGATAAGTTCATGAAAGACCAATCAAGAAGCAGCTATGTCCTTGCTCTGACTTTGACCTTTCTCAGAGAAGAATGTGGTTTTGCTAAAATAAGAAAAGAATCTATTAAGGTCATGCTGTACTTGATTGTTATCTTATAAAATTTGGCAGAAATTCTGCCCTAAACCTATCAGCTGTGTTGACAATCCCAAAGAAGAATTTGTTTAAACTGATGCCACTGTTGCTGGTGCAGAATCTCATCTTAGGAAACTTGACAGTCCTGGGAAACCACAATTTAGAGATGTATAATTTGATTTTCTATGGGACAATTTAAATCAGAATTTCTGAAGGGAAAACTTCTAATATAGAGACTCATTGAAGGAAAAATTTACTGAAAATTTCCTTTAGGGGATATTTGCTATGTGGTAGAAAACATTTTCCCCTCTGTGGTCAATTCTTATAATAATTCTTTTTGTATTGAACAAAGCCCTTTGAACTGCATATTTGGGGAAGGAAAGTAGGAAGAAAAGGAAGGAAGAAAGGCCTTAAAATTCTGGGGGAAATAAAGGGATACTCAGTTACCTTAGGGGCTCATCCTGGACAAAACTACAAGCAAGGGTCCTCCCTGGCTATCATACCTCCCAGTACCCCTTCCCACTTACCTGTTTCTTGTATCGCTTCAAACTCTTGTTTCTTGGCCAGATATCATCTTATAAACGAATCCTCATTAAGATGATTTACCTTTCCAGGGGCACCAGGTGGCTCAGTTGGTTAGGTGTCTGTCTTAGGGTCAGATCCCAATCCCAGGATTCTGGGATCGAGTCCCACGGCGGGCTCTCTGCTCACTGGGGAGCCTGCTTCTCTGTCTCTTTCTGCCTGCTGCTCCCCCAGCTTGTGCTCTTTCTCTCTCTGTCAAATAAATAAAATCTTTAAAAAAAAAAAAGATTATTTACCTTTCCAAGGAATACTAACATTTCAAAAAGATTTCTAAAGACCAAAATGCACCTAAGTCTAACGCTGGTGCTTTAGAGCTTAGAAGGGGCTGGTGGGGAACATAGAAGAGGCCTGCATCAGCATCCCTGAAGGTTAGTGCCAGTCCACCAAAATGCTAGAGAAACAGAATCTCGATCATTTCTATGTTCAAACAAAGTAAGAAAGAAAAGATTTAAACTGAGAGCAGGTACATTTTATTTTTATTTTTTGAAGCAAAATATCAAGCCATGGCTCTAAATCATATTTTGTCCATTTCATTTAATTCATTCAAAATATATTTAACTATTTGACAAAGGAGATTCATGAAATATTCATGGGAAAATAATAAATGAAGATATCTACCATACTTAATGTGTGCCTCAGTATGAGAAATAATTAATATTTCCAATTATAAATTTTCTTTTCTGTTAACTTGTCTGAGTTTTCCTGGATCAGGAACAATGAAAACTCCTACCCACGATGGCAGATTGTTAGATTTTCATTCTCCTGACTTAAAAAGATGTTGGGCATCTTAGAGAGATTCATCAATTACACAGGATAAAAATATGTAAATGAAGAGCAGTGAGACAAATGGAAATGAAGGTAAGAAAATAAAGTCATGATGTGGTTAATACCCAAAAGCCACGCCACGAGGATTCTTCCTGTTAATACAGGTAGACTGTATTTTTGGTTTTGAGCTTCCAGCAGCCAAGCAAGAGAAAAATCTAGATCAGTTGTTAAATCAAAAGCCACGTCGGAGTTCTATTCGCGGAGCCCAAGTCAACAGGACTCGGATGTTAGGTGCAGCATCATGCATTCATTTGAGCTCCTCCATGAATCTGGTACCAAGGACCAAGGTGCAGAACTGTAGTAGGGAAAAGACAAGCTGTATTTAGGAAAGAGCAAATTCCTCACCAAATCTGATGGCTCTGAGGATTCACAGACTGACTGCAGGGAGGGCCAGCCTCTGGGGTCTATCGCTGCCACCTGGCTCATCCCCATCCAGCAGAAAACAAACGAACAAACAAAACCCCCCAAAAAAACAAATGTCCGAGGAGCCCCCAGGGTGGCTCAGTCAGTAGAGCATCTGACTCTTAATTTCGGCTCAGGTCATGATCTCAGGGTCATGAGATGGACTCCCATGTCAGGCCCCACACTGGGCATGGAGCCTGCTTAAGATTCTCGCTCCCCCTCTGCCCCTCCCCCTCCCCTCATCCCCGGCCTTGCTCATGCTTGCATGCTCTCTCTCTCCCCCCCAAAAACAAAAAAAGTCCTAGAGCAACCACCAAGAATTCCATGCCAAAAAAGAAAGAGAGAGAGAGAGAGACAAAAGCATTCATGACATAAAATGAACAACTGGCAGAAAGTGAAAAATGAAGTCAGCAAATGTATGGTTGATCATTAGAGAGGATGTGGCAGGAAGAACGTGTGACGATGGTGGAGATCAAAGGTACCCCAGATGCACCGGGGAATATTTTATTAAATATACAGAAATATACGTAAAGGCTAAAAGCAAATATGCCAACATGCTAACAGCTCTCAGTTCTGACAGGTGAGAAAAATTTGTATTTTATTCTTATCTGTATTTTTTAATTTTTTTAATTTAAAAAATAAAAATAGATGATAGTAGAAGGGGGTACATTGGTAACAGATTCCTGGAGAAGACGAGTTTTGAGGCAAATATAAAAAATGGACTTTGGATGGCCTCGGGGGAGAGTTGCCAGAGTGAAAGACTGAGGAGCTTTCTGTTTTAAAACAGACCGTCTTTTTAGAAGCTAATTAGGGATATAAAAATTACCAAGTGAAACACCTAGATGCCAATACAGTGACACAGAACTGAAAGTTACATCACTTGTTACTAATAACAGAAAAAGCAAAAAAGAAATTATTTCAGAATGAATAATTCAGAGTTTTTCACATGACTCAACCTCAAATACACCTCCATTTCTTTGCTCTTCCTCACTCATCCTCACTCATACTTATACCATTGCCATGTCTTTGATTTCTTTGGAATGCTCTAGAAATAAGAGAGAGGAAGAAGGAAGGAAGGAAGGAAGGAAGGAAGGAAGGAAGGAAGGAAAGAAGGGAGGGAGGGAGGGAGGGAAGGGGGGAAGGAAGGTAGGTTAAGTGGAATGAACAGGGAAACTAAGGGAGACAGGGAGAGGAGAGAGAAGAGACCTCAGTAAATGTGCAGATAACCCACTAACGGGCAAGATTATCATGCATCCTAGAAAAGAAAGAAAAACCAAGTAAGTCCACAATAGATGTTCCACAATATCAGTAAGAAATCTTAGATTTTGAGGGACAAAAGCAAAGGTTGCCCTAGAAGGATACATGGCAAGTCTCTCACCCTGAGATTAAAATACACCTGAACATTTTTGGCTATGTTGGGTTGGCTATTTTTACAAGCATGTAGTTACAACAAATCCTGTTTGTATCAACTCAAGTTCTTGATGTCATTTGTGTGTTAGAGTTCTTTTCTTTTAAAAAAATTGTTTTTAAGATTTTATTTATTTGAGATAGAGCAAGAGTGAGAAAGAGAGAGAGAGCACAAATAGGGGGCAGGCAGAGGGAGAGGGGGAAGTAGACTCCCTGCTGAGCAGGGAGCCCAGTGCAGAACTCGATCCCAGGACCCTGGGATCGTGACCTGAGCTGAAGCAGACTCAAGTGACTGAGCCACCCAGGTGCCCCGCGTCCTTTTCTTTTTTTTCTTTTTTTTTTTTTTTTAATTTTTTTTTTAANTTTGCCCAAGGGGTACAGGTCTGTGAATCATCAGGCTTACATCTTTCACAGCATTCACCAAAGCACAAACCCTCCCCAATGTCCATAACCCATCCACCCTATCCCTACCCTCCGTCCTTTTCTTTTTAAGGGTAGTTCATTATCTTGGTATCTTCAGGTACCGTGTATCAATTAACAGGGTAAGCCACAGGACACCTGGCAACAGATGCTGTTAGCACAGCTGCAGAGCTCATCTACGCTATAAAACTGCATTTAAATTTTGCCTTTAGAGTTTGAATGAAGTATGATTCCATTATGATGCTATTGAGCACATTTATAATGTGAGCATTCACAAACCCTCCCTCTGCGGTAAAATGGCTCAATTGCCCTTTTCCCTCCCCCGAAGTGTTGAAGACTGGGATCTGTTGCCTGGTTTAAAGCAACTATAATGTGAGGTCAGAATCAGATACTTTAAGTCCTGCAGATCAAAAAGCAAAACACCATACTGACAATTTTCTTTGAGGAAAAAAAATGCATATATTTTCACTCTAATTACTGTATCATAGTCCTTAATGAGGTATGTCTTTTCCAGAGAAAATTTAAAAAGAAAGTCTGATGCAGATAAGATGTTTAAATGAAGGGAGAAAGTGAGAACATTCTGATCTCACAGAGAATCACTCTGAAATAATGACAAATTATAACAGCTTCCAACAATTACTTAGTTCTTATGAAAAGTATTTACCATGGCAACCACTGCATCGAATTGCTCTTAAATAGGTCCTGAGCCACACACTCACACACACACACACACACACACACACACACACACACACACACACACACACACACACAAAGGAAGCAAGAGAAAATTTGTCTCCTAGACCCATATTTGCTCAGTTTATAGCAAGGAGGTAGCCTGTGGTGACATAATACAAACATAATACATGAGCACCATGTTTTCTTTGTTACACAACAGCTCACAGAGCTCGGGGATGTGTTCCTGACGCAGAATCACTTTAATGATCTTGATCTCCGTCCGGACATTTCAGAAAGGACTCCCAGACCATTTAAATGTGAAATAAGAGATCTTTAGCAACCCACGTGAAGGGGTCCCTCCTCTCATGGGATTACTGAAAGAGGGTTAAATTCTTGAGGTCCCTTCTATATCACAAGGCTCCTTCCATACTTTGATTTCATATTATGAGTGAAAATACACAAGAGTTTAAAGGAAATAATTTAATATATGGACAAAGATATAAGAACAAAGGTATACAGTGCAGCACTATAATAATCAAGAAACTAGAACATGTTTTTACTCTTTTATTCTTTTTTTATAATTTAAAAAATTTTTTAACATATAACGTATTATTTCTTTCAGGGGATTAGTCTTTCATTCTTTTTTTTAAAGATTTTATTTATTTATTTGACAGAGAGAGAGACACAGAGAGAGAGGGGGAACACAAGCAGGGGGAGCTGCAGAGAGAGGGAGAAGCAGGCTTCCTGCTGAGCAGAGAGCCTGATGTGGGGCTCGATCCCAGGACCCTGGGATCATGACCTGATCAAAGCAGATGCTTAACGACTGAGCCACCCAGGCGCCCCAGTCTTTTATTCTTATTAGGCCAACATTATTAGGGTAACTCTGGAGCCAGACTGCCTTGTTTTAAATCCAGGATATGTGACCTCTCTCTCTCTCTTTTTTAAAAGGGATTTTATTTATTTATTTATTTATTTATTTATTTATTTATTTATTTATTTGAGAGAGAGAGAGAGCACCAGGGAGGGGAAGGGCAGGGGGAGAGGGAGAAGCAGACTCCCTGCTGAGCAGGAAGCCAGACATGGAGCTCCATCCCAGGACCCTGAGATCATGACCCCAGCTGAAGTAAGACACGCAACCAACTGAGCCACCCAGGCGCCCCTATGTGACCTCTTTTTCTCTCAGTTTCTCATCTGTAAAATTGGGATAACCATAATCCGTATGTATAGGATTATTGTAAGGTCGATTCAAGTCCATACAGGCACCATGCGTAGCGTGTGCGATGTGAGTGTTTGCTATTATTGTCCTCACCATTATTAGTAAGCACATACTATGTGCCTGGCCACGAGATCCTTTATACACATAGGCTCATCTCATTATTGCAGAAAACTTACATGTAAGTATTATTAGTCTCATTTCACAAATAGAAAGTCAGAAAAATGACATAATCTGCCAAAATCACCCAAGAAGTAAATAGTGCATAACTAATTATAGAAATAATTTAGGACGCTGGACCAGTTTTTGCCAAATTTAGTGTGGAATAGTTGTGAAGAACTAATCCGACTTAAAATATAGGCTACGTGGTTTACAAAAAAATTCACTTTAGTAGAGGACTACAGAGTAGTTACTGGCCAGAGCATCTGATAGTGAAGTATAATGCAAGACCATTAGGAGTGCTCAATGGGACAGACACATGATATTAACAAAGATATTACAGGCTGAGTAGACATGGCATGATCTCAGATACCATACCCAAATCATAAATCACAAGGTCAGGCGCAGCAAATTGCCCCGTTACTGTGCAGAACCTCAACCTAGCTGCTTCTCAAATGCACAGCTCTGCACGGGATGGCCCAGGAAGCCAATAATCATTTATTATGTGACAACTGTTTACTTTCTAGAAGAGGATCAGCAGACTATGACTCGGGCCAAATCTGGCCTGCTATCTGTTTTTGCAAATAAAGTTTTATTGGAACACAGCCACACCTATGTATTCATCTAATCTCTGGCTGTTTTTGAACCACAATGGCAGAGATGAGTAGTTGTGAAGAACACCCTAAGGCCCAGCAAAACCTGAAATATTTACTATCCGCCATTACAGAACACATTTCCCGATCCAGCTCTAGAGCAGTGCTAGAAAGGCCAGCCTGTCTTATCTATGTTTAAAAGAGGAGAATACACCTGAGTTAGAAAGAATTCAAGGATTAAGTAGATGATGATCCCATTTTGTAAAGAACAGTTTGCGTGCCCAGGGCTTTTGTAACTATGACACTCACTTGTGTTTTACAAGGAGAGAGTTGGGGAGGAATCTGTGAGCTCTGTCTTGAATAGGATAAGCATCAGGTGCAGTGGTCCATCCAAGCTTCTAGTTGGAATATTTATCAGGCAGATAGAGATAGAAGTCTGACACCTGGGAGACACAAGGCTGGAGGTGTCGATTTGGGAGGCATCAGTCAAAAAGTGCTCTTTTGAGTTCATAAAGATTTAGAATGCCTGTGGAAAAAATATGACCCAGCATGTCACTACCACTTCCAGGTACAAATATTAGAGAAGCCCTTACAAGATGGTATGTGTGTACACAATGCACACAGCAAGATTGTTTGCTGTGGTTGTGAAAATTTGAAAACAAACTCAATTTCCATCAACGGAACAAGGATAAATGAATTGGACACACAATTCATGCTCAACTGCACAGCACTAGTGAAGCAGAATAACTTGAATTACATGTCACAACATGAACTAATCTCATGAATATAAAGTTGAATTAAAAATCAGGTTGAAGAAGGCTATTTAAAATACATAGCATGAATTGAGATACACCAAACATATACTTTGCCAGAGGCCCAATAGGTTAAAATCAATATTTAGTTGAAGACAAAGCTAAAGATCAACATCTAAGAATGGCTTCTGGGGAACAAGAATAATTCTGAAATTATCCTTAAGCTATTGTTACTTTAGTATTAATTTTAGTAGCAATTACACCCTACTACATAAACAATCATTTCTTTAGTGTGGTCAGGTGCTATTTTGCTCCTGCAGACACTGTTCTCCCTACAAGTGATGTTAAATACATTTTCACCTGAGCTCAGAACAGCAAAGCTATTCTGAGATCATCTAATTTTTCTCTAATACTCTTTCTTTCATATACTTTATATTTTTTATGATGCCTGAATCAAAAATGATTTATTATGAACATTGTGTGTGATTTTGGAGTTTTCCCTCTTGGTGAAATTTTGAGATGGCAACATTGATATCCTAAATGTATCCTCATGAAAAAAAAATATCCCCAGTGAGACTTTTTCTTAACTAATTCATGATCTGAATGGAATTTTAAGGGACGCTTGGGTGGCTCAGTCGGTTAAGTGGCTGTCTTCAACTTAGGTCATGATCCTCGGGTCCTGGGATCAAGCCCTGAACTGGGCTCCCCCTGCTCAGCAGGAAGCCTGCTTCTCCCTTTCCCACTCCCCCTGCTTGTGTTCCCTCTCTTGCTGTTTCTCTCTGTGTCAAGTAGATAAATAAAAATCTTTAAAAAATAATAATAAAATAAAACTAAAATTAGGGGCATAAAAAAATAAAATAAAACTAAAATTAGGGGCTCAGTCAGTTAAGCATCCAACTCTTGATTTTGGGTCAGGTCATGATCTCAGTCAGAGTCATGGGATTGAGCCCAACATCTAGCCCCATGGTAGGCCTGGAGCCTACTTGGGATTCTCTCCCTCTTCCCCTCCCACCCTCTAAAAAAAACCCTAAAAATTAAATAGAGTTCTTAAAGATTTTTTTTTAAGTTTCTATTTATTTATTTGTTTGTTTGTTTATTTGTTTACTTGAGAGGGAGAGACCAAGCGGGGGCAGGGACAGAGGGGGAGGGAGAAGGACAGAGTTGGTCACCCATCTGAGTGAGCTACCCAGAATCCCCAAGATTATTTTATTTAATGTTTTGTATTTTAGTATATAAACAGCTGGACAATTATTAAAATTAGGATATAACCTAATCTCTATTATTCTGACTTGTATTTTTATTTTTATAAGGATTTCCCTTTACTGACATGATAAAAATCTAATGTTCTTCCTAAAATTCTAAAATTGTCTAGCAAATGTACTGAATATTTGCATTAACTGTCTATTTCCCTATTTAGTTGTTGAAAAGTTCTCATTTTTTTTACATACAATTAGCAGCTTTCACAATAATCAGTTATTGCAATATATTCCTCTTGCAATATTAAGTACATTTACTTCAATAATCGATAGAATTTCAATACACAAAAACAGAGATTTTTCACTCCAAGTTACATCTAAATGTTAAGCTATACTTGAAAATGAATTTTTAGGGCGCCTGGGTGGCTCAGTGGGTTAAAGCCTCTGCTTTCGGCTCAGGTCATGATCTCAGGGTCCTGGGATCGAGGCCCGTATCGGGCTCCCTGCTCAGCGGGGAGCCTGCTTCCCCCTCTCTCTGTCTGCCTGCCTCTCTGCCTCCTTGTGTTCTCTCTCCCTCTGTGAAATAAATAAATAAATTTAAAAAAAAAAAAAAAAGAAAATGAATTTTTAGATATTAACAATAAATCCAAATAACATCTTGTTTGAGTAACCAATAGGACTGCACAGATTAGCTATAATGTTGCCGATGAGATCACATGACCAGTGATAAAACAAACGCCTTAAGCCCTGAACTGAACGCCGAAGATGATCCTTCGGTATTCAGCTATTTGGCCTTCCCTAAGCCAAAACTGACGCTGCAACTGTAGTGCCTCCTTCGTCTTGAAAAGCTGAAACTATGCCGGGGCACCTGGGTGGCCCAGTCTGCCTTTGGCTCGGGTCATGATCCCAGAGTCCCGGGACTGAGCCCTGAATTGGGCTCCCTGCTTAGCGAGGAGTCTGCTTCTCCCTCTCCCTCTGCCCCTCCCCCGTTCCTTCTTTTTCTCAAATAAATGATGAAATCTTTAAAAAAGATAAAATAAAATATGCAGACAAACCTGATTCTGTTTAGGGTATTAAGAAACAAAATTCAACGGGGTAGACTTTAAAGATCTTATTGACTTTATTTAATGATTGATGAATTGGGCAACATCCAATTTAGCAGATAGGAGGTAGCTCTGAGGAGCTGTACAGAATAAAGGATTTTATAGGCAGAAGGGAGAGGGAACAAGGAGGTTGTACTAGGCAAATCGTTGGACTGGTGATTGCAAGGTTACTTTTCTTTAGGGGATGGTAGGGATCTAGCAGGCAGATTCCCTAACTAGTGCTGATCAGGTGATGCCTGATGGGTTTAAGATTCCATTCCTGGGAGATCCAAAACTGGAATGGTCTCAGTTTGGTAATGTGGGGCTTAGCATCGGCCTCTCTATTTGGGTCCTTTTGTCTTGTTTTAAACAAAGGTGACATGGATATGTATCACAATGATAAATGCATATCCAAGAGTGAAAACCAAAGTCAGGCACAAATTTGGCTCTTCTCTGGGGAAAGATGGGGCATGCACTTGGGAAAAGATACAGAGAAGGGCCAATTTTATTTGTAACATTTTATTTATTAAGCAAAGATTTGAAACTTCAGTATTTATTATATTACTCTCTTTTTTCACATGCCTCAAAAATTTAATAAGAAATAAGAAAAAATAGCAGCAAATAAAAAATTGTGCTTATTAAGAATGCCCATGCAGTTCCAGAAACTGGAAATATTTTTCATTTACAAACTTTAAATTGGAAAAAAAAATTCTACAATAGGGATTTATCTTTTCTTCAGAGGCAATATTATTTCTTTTTAAAGCACCCACTCAGCAGTTGATGTATTTAAATCTCAGAAAATAAGATAAAAATAAGCATAAGATTAATATAGCCATTTATCATTTTTTTAAAGATTTTATTTATTTATTTCACAGAGGGAGAGAGATCACAAGGAGGCAGAGAGGCAGGTAGAGAGAGAGAGGGGGAAGCAGGCTCCCCGCTGAGCAGGGAGCCCGATGCGGGCCTCGATCCCAGGACCCTGAGATCATGACCTGAGCCGAAAGCAGAGGCTTTAACCCACTGAGCCACCCAGGCGCCCCCGTTTATCCTTTTTAATGGCACACTGGTACAAAACATCTTTCTGCTGTAGTGGTAGTAATTAAAGGAAAAAGAAAAAAAATAGCTCAGACGAAAAGAAACTCGGTAGTTTGGGTTTGAAACCAACTGAACATTCAAATCTGCGGTCTTCAGGAGTAAGATCTCTACTTTAAGTGGTACGTAACCCCATCTCAGAAGCTGGCTCATGGAAATGTTCTCCCCACTTCTGTTTGGGCACAGTTTTTCTATTTTCAGTATTACCTGGAGCAAATGTTCTGGTTTTCTCCACCGATCCCCAAACCTCTGATCAGAAAGCCATGGCCCGGGATACTCTTGGTGATGGTAGTCTGCCCGCGCTCATTACCTGCCTCGTTTCCTGTTTTCTCTCTCATCTAGATACAGCAGGTACCCGGCAAGGCAGGATATGACAGTTGGAGGGAATGCTGCAAACAAGAATGAAACCAATTACTCTGAGTCTTCGGTGCATTTGCTCATTTTCATTTCAGTAGATAAGTGATATTATCTCTCGCACCTAAAGTGGGACAGGCTACACCCGTTCAAGCAGAGAGGAAAAGGCACCTGCCTCCAGTTATCACCATCAATTAGCAGCTTGTTTGGCTTCCTCGGGCCTTGGGGATGGGAAGGGGCATTTTGCATTTTTTTTTTTTTGAAAGCCTTTCCTCTAGTGGGTTTTTGAATTTGAAATTTGACTTTGTAACTTTATATGTGCTTTATGTCTAAGTCTCACTTACTCCAAGAAAGTTTGGAATAGAAAACAGACAAGATTTAGCAAACAGCATGATTCCTTTGGACCAAATGAAGAAAGGGATGAGGGGCTTATAAATCCTCTCACTGAGGGAGATAATGAATCATTTCCTTCACACAAAATAAACTCCATGACAGCAGATGAACTGCCTTTCGTGATATATTTAAATCTGAGTCCCTACCCTGAAGCTCATTTTTATAATGCTCTCTACTGACTTTCTAGCAGAAAAATCACCCTTTTAAACCTTTGTTCTCAGAGAGTAAAATAATGGTTGCCTAGTCCTGGGGGCCTGGGGGTGGGGAGGAGAGTGACTTGCTATGGCAGGGGAGGGTTACCGTTGGGGATAATGAAGATGGTCCACACTTAGATTTGGGTGGTGGCTGCGCAAATAGGAAGAGGCCCACTCTGCAGACCTGAGATTGTTCCGTCATGCTCTCTCCCTTCTCCCCATCAGGGTCCTTCTTTATAATTGATCTCATGCACAATCTAACCCAATAGAGCCCCATGATAGACACTAGGGATTAGCAAACCTAAAGCCAATCACAGGGTCTTCTTCTGCCTTTTCTATTATAAGGGTTGGAAAGCAAATACCTGATTTTCCACCATTGCTGTGAGGGGCAGCCAAAGGGTTACATACAACTGGCTGAGCTCCTTTTGTCCCTGTGGTCTTTCCCCCTTCTTCCTGCCGAGAAGGCAAACATGAGGTGCAACAGCCAGTTGAGGACGTGAAGTGCCGGGCATGAGGATAAAAGCCCAACAGCTAAGAAAGGCAGAGCAGAAAGACTGAAAGAGCCTTGGTTCTCATCAGCGTTTCTTAGCAGCGGTACCCATGCCGGATTGCTCAGGTCTGGACTTCTCATTTTATAAGAAAAAGGAAAGTCTTTAATGTTAACATACTGCTGCTTGCCGTTGCAAATAGGTATCCTGTTATTTGCAACCAAAAGCACTCCCAACTGACCAATTATGAGACCTGCCTATTCATTCATTCATTCATTTTTTTTAAAGATTTTATTTATTTATTTGACAGAGAGAGAGAGATCACAAGTAGGCAGAGAGGCAGACAGAGATAGAGGAGGAAGCAGGCTCCCAGCTGAGCAGAGAGCCTGATGCGGGGCTCGATCCCAGGACCCTGAGATCATGACCTGAGCTGAAGGCAGAGGCTTAATCCACTGAGCCACCCAGGCACCCCTCATTCATTCATTTTTAAAGATTTTATTTATTTCAGAGAGAGAGAGCAAGCCAGCGGAAGCATGAGTAGGGGGAGAGGCAGAGGAACAACAGGCTCCCCACTGAGCAGGGAGGCCACCATGGGCTTGATCCAGGACCCCGGGATCATGATGTGAGCTGAAGGCAGACACTCAACCGACTGAGACACCCAGGTGCGCCAGAGACTTGCCTATTTAAAAATTATTTAAATATGTCAGTGTCAGAGTGGTTTTATTTAAGGGCTAGGAGCTGCTTCTTGTGCACAGAAGAGACCATTTATAGTTAATTGGGATTTGAGTTATTTTACAATTTAGTGAGGAATCATATTTTGCTTAAACCTTAAAGTTTAATTTAAAATATTTTATCTTCCTTGTAAATCTAGTAAGGTAAGTGCCATCCTAGAGATCCGGGCACAGATGAAGAAAAAGAATGTTTCATAGAGAAGCATTTGAGCTCGGCCCTAAAGAATGGAGAAAAAAGAAAGTTCCAGACTGAAAGAATACATAAACTCAGAGGCACAAAAGAGCATGATGTGCTAAATGGGGATGTGAGGCTGGAGAAGGGAGATGAGGTTAGAAAGCAAATTGAGGTCAAATCCTTTCAAGTCTTGTGTACCAGACTAAGTTGCTTAAACTTTATCCTACAGACAATAGAAGCTCTTAGAGGTTTTGAAGGAAGGGAGTGACATGATCATATGGATGTTTTAGAAAGTGGGACAGCTGGGTGGCTCAGTCAGTTGAGCATCTGACTTCTGACTTCTGCTCAGGTTACGATCTAAGGGTCCTGGGATTGAGCCCTGTGTTGGGCTTCGTTTAGGATTCCCTCTCTCTCCCTCTGCCCCTCTTTCCTCCCCCCACCATAGCGCACGCTCTCCTTCTCTCTCTCTAAAATAAATTAATAAAATCTTTATTTAAAAAAAGGGGCGCCTGGGTGGCTGAGTCGTTAAGCGTCTGCCTTCGGCTCAGGTCATGATCCCAGTGTTCTGGGATCGAGCCCCACATCGGGCTCCCTGCTCTGCGGGAAGCCTGCTTCTCCCTCTCCCACTCCCCCTGCTTGTGTTCCCTCTCTCGCTGTCAAATAAATCAAATCTTAAAAAACAAAACAAAACTTTCAAAAAGATATTTTTAAAAAGAAAGCAAGAAAAAGAGATTGGGGACCAGAGGTAGGGAAGCTATTTGGAGAATACTACAGAGAGGATTAGGAACCAAACAAAGAGAAGACCCCGCTGCAGAGGCTGCGGTGGACCCCCGGGGCAGGGGCCCAATGGAGGACAAAGCAGAGGCTCAGGGTCCACAGTCAGAGGGAGCTGAGGGGAGGCGAAATCTGCAAGGGAGAGGGGGTCAGTGTTCCCGGGAGGCATTGCTAAAGCCGTTAAGGACCACCTGTTAACTGCAGGAGGATGCAGCTTAGGAACAAGCACAGCACAGAGCAAGCAGGTGGACAAGGCAGCAGAGGAGGCAAAGGTCCCCCAGCCTGAGGACCCGGCTCTTCCTGCTGTGGTGGGCTCCTCAGCCACACCTCTGCCTCTTCTCCATACACCTGCTTACCATATTAGGAAAAGAAGCAGGCAATGGGGGAGGTTATCTGAGAGTTAAGGTATTTTTATCCAAGAGAAACTGAACATACCTATTAAATTAACCAAGTAAGGAGGCCACTAGACTGAGGTGGTCCTAATGCCATGGCAGCTTACATAAGCAAACCAAAATTTAAGCCTGTAAATGCCTCAAGGTTATGAAACTGAAACCTAAAGACAACCAATCACAAACAGCCAACTAGACTAAACGATAACCAATCAATAATTTCCTTACTTCCACCTTTTCTCTAGAAAGGTCTTACTCCTAACCACTTCCGGTTTGGTGCTATCCATTCGAGTCGAGTTTAACTCAAATAAGCTCTTGACATTTTTAATCTGCCTCAGTTTATCTTTTAACACGCCCAGAGAGATCATTTCAGTTATCAGCACCACGATGCTTTAAACCAAATCAGACATCTGGCTAATCACCACGACCACCAGCAACTAACCACGGAGGTGGGAGCTCTCAAGAAACCCCACTCGGTTCTGGACAAGACAATAGGAAAAGCCATCTTCTCTGCAAAACACAGTTGTGGAGCCCAAGTCAGATTATGCACCTCTGATAGAGAGGCACCAAGAAAGCAGAGCCCAACTTATCAACATTGGCTGATTCTATCCTGCACTGTCCACGGGTGGCCCTGAATCTAGGGGACATCAGCAATCTGGTCACCAGAGAGAACTCCCACTTAGGAAGCAGGTACATTTTGGGGGACCCCGCCCTGGCCCAAGACTCTCCAGGTCTTTGCCCCAGTATATGCTCGTCAAATGGCCCGTGATTATTACTTCATTGTCACCAGTTCTTTAATACAAGAGCCTGGTACGGGAGAAGGATACCCCTCCCCCTTTAAAAAGAAACAGAATGGGCTTTTATTTTATACAGACAGAATGTAGACCCTCTGTGCAGGGCCCACTCATCATCACGTCAGAAGGGACACTGGTTGGAATCAACCGTGTTATAATCAGCATGAGATGCGTAGAGCCCAGCAATTTCTAGAACTGTTGGCTGGGTTCTACCTTAGGGATTTGAGTTCAGCAGAAAGGAAGCAGTCAGCAGGATGGGTGATTTCCCAGGAAGTCTCTGAGGAAGTAGCTGCTTCATTAAGGACCGGCTGTGGGCCGAGGCTTTTCAGACCCGGTGGTGCCAAACTGCCCCATCAGCACTGTCCTTTCCAGAGCGGTGATTACAGAGTGACGGACACTCTGTCCTGTAGCTGCCTGACTGCAGCTCACAACCAGGTCATACCAGCTCCACATGTTCCCTTTTCAGGACTCCCCACTTCGACGTAGGGAGTGGAGCGCAGCGGGCCCGAGTTTGAACACCGCCCAGGCTCCTCAGCCACAGCCTTCCCTGGGTCTGTCTTCTCTGCCAGGAGAGTCACAATGGTTATTACCTCCCAGGCAGAGGCACTGCATAAAACGCCTAGCATGCACATCACCTCACACACAACAGACACTGACAAGAGTTCATTCTGAAACCTTTTTATTCCGACCTGCGGCAGAATCTCCAGGATCCTCATGATTGGCCTCACCTAGGGGGTCCTCTGTACTCCGTTGTAATTCTTCCTTGTCCTCAGTCAGGGGAAGATTGTAATCTGCCGTCAGACCTGGGGCTCTTCCTTCAGGGCATGATTGGACATGTTTCTGGAAGAAATGGTGTTGGGAGAGTCAGGGAACGACTCAAGGAAATGCTTGCTCCATGATTCTCAAACTTCAGTGCACATGGGAATCATTTAGGGAGTTTATTAAAAATACAGATACCCAGGTCCCATGCTCAGTGACTGAGAGCCACTGGGCCACTGAGGGTCAGACCAAGGAATCTATATTTTTACTAGGGTCCCCAGAATATTGTAAGGTGTACCAAGGTTTCTTCGTCCTTGGCCTGCCTGGTTGCTCTCTGAAGACAGAGTGCATGGTAGGGGCCAGTTGGGGCTGTAGAATAATAAAACATATTTGGTCTTTGTCTCCACTTCTTGGCTCAAAGCTCTCTTGAGTGATAAGAGTGTCTTAAGTGATGACTGTCTTATGCTAGTGAGATGACCCTTGGGTGTGGTGGGCGCCCAGAGAGCTTCAGGCTGAGAACTGGTGGGGAGAAAAACCAACCAAGTAATTAGAGGGTCAGAATTTTCATCCCTACCCCCTTGCCCCTTGACCTCCAGGGAGGGGAGAATGAGGGAAATTGAGTTCACTCACCAATGGCCAGAGATTTAATCAACCATGTCAACCACTAAATGGATTTAACCAACCACTTAGATTAATCAACCTAATGAAACCTTGATAAAAATCCTAAAGGAAGGGGCACCTGGGTGGCTCAGTTGGTTAAGTGTCTGCCTTTGGCTTAGGTCATGATCCCAGAGTCGTGGGATCAAGCCCCGCATCGGGTTCCTTGCTCCTGCCTGCTGCTCCCCCTGTTTGTGCGGTCTCTTGCTAGCTCTCTCTCTGTGTCAAACAAATAAAATCTTAAAAACACACAGACAAACAAAAAAAAACTTATTAAAAAATCCTAAAGGACAGGTTGGTGAACACATTCATGTGCTTGGACGATGGCACACCAGAACAGAACATGGAAGCCTGGCACCAAACCCCAGTCCCCACTCCTCCCCCTCATAATCGGTCCTATGCATCTCCTCCACTTTGCTGTTCCTGAGTACAATCTTCAGAATGAACTGATAAACCTAAGCAAAGTGTTTTCTGAGCTCTGTGAGTCATTCTAGCAAATTATCAAATCTGAAGGGAGCTCACAGGAACTCCCAAATTTGTAGTCATGCTGGAAGAAGTCTGGGTAGCCTGCATACCCCATTTGCAACTGGTGTGTGATGTGGAGCCAGTCCGATGGGACTGAGCCCTTTAACTCATGAGATGGGACCCAGACTCTCGGTGAATAGTGTCAGAATTGAATTGAATTGTTGGGCATCTAATTAGTGTCATAGAATTGGTTGGTACCTGTAAAAAAATGGTACATTTAGTGTCAGAAAAAAACAGTCACACAGGGCCCCTGTCATATTTCATCTCCTCTGACTTCACCTGGCCCTTGCACAACTGCACTTCTTTATAGAATGTGGTTAAGCCCAAAAGAAATGGCCAATTCTGTTGCAATTCTCTGACCTAAATTCAGTGCTCGCCTTTTGAAGAGGAACAGATGTGGGGCTTAAATGTTCCCTGTTCAAACCTACCCGAAGGAGGGCAGAATTTGCCAATGGGCTTCTGACCTGCTGATTGTCATCCATACCATAGCCAATGGACAATCTCCAACAGGCCAGGGAGGTAAGGATCCGCTCTAGAATAGTGCACAAGTCCATTTTCTGGAATCATTTTATGGACCCACTGACCACCTTGACTCTGGCTGGACACAGCTTGACCTGCCTCTTGAACTTTTGAAATGCTAGACCCCTTCCAACTAGGAAGATTCTTTGCCCCAGCTCCTCTTGGCTACTTATCAGTAGTCAAGCCTTTCCTCGTGCCCCAAAATTGCTACAATAGACTCTCAGCCATTTCCACCAGAATGTGCCCCAAGAGTCCAGGCAAAGGCTCTGCTAAGCTTTCCTATCCTGGCCTCCTTCCTTTTTTTTTTTTTTTTTAAGATTTTATTTATTTATTTGACACAGAGAGATTACAAGTAGGCAGAGAGGCAGGCAGAGAGAGGAGGAAGCAGGCTCCCTGCCGAGCAGAGAGCCCGATGCGGGCATCGATCCCAGGACCCTGAGATCATGACCTGAGCCGAAGGCAGAGGCTTTAACCCACTGAGCCACCCAGGCGCCCATGGCCTCCTTCCTGAGGTCTCAGCTGCACTTTGGTCCCAGAATTTATTAGGATGCTATACCTTCCCTTCCTTGCCTTCTCCTCTCTTTCCTCCTGGAGAAGTCACAGTTTTATCAGTCAATGCCACCCATCTTGGTATGCCACCCGACATACCTGAAACCATGCAAAGGGCCCTCATTCTTCATCTTTTTAAAAATATGTGGTGAATTTTGACAGAGACTTCTTCTACTAAGACCCTTTAGGACAAAGTTAACCTGGTCAATGATTGTCTTGCAGGGAGGGAGACACAGTCAATTTGGTAAAAGGTAGCACAAAATCAAGGGACATGACAGAGGCCCTCTATGCTGAAGTCCAAGTGGAATGAATGGGCTCAGTGCTTCTACTTAGAGTAGAGGCTCAAGTCTCCCATGAAACAGAAGCTCTCCAGGAATGAGAGGGCCATACAACAGAGCTACCATTAACAAGGCGAGAGTACCTGCCAGCTTCAAGGTCATCCCCAGGGATCTCAGCTGGGTCCCCCTTGGGATAGTGCCCCAGGCAGCTCCCAGTCACTTGGCACCAGGATATTCTTCCTGTGACTACACTGGGTCAACACTGACTCCTTAAAACCCTCCAACTCTGGCTCAGTGTCCTCTTCCAAGATACCAACAGCGCATACGTGGTGGATGACTGATTTGGGGTTCTAGATATCCAGTTCTGGGAGGGCTGGGGAGAAATCCTGCGTGGCTTGAGCTCTTCCTCCATTGAAAAATGCATAAGGATCCAACTGGCTCACACCCTGTACCACCCACCCTCTGGACATTATGAACCTCTCCCGCTAGAGCTGTTTCGGACCTCATCACTTTGATCCTTGCAATTTCTAGCCCCACACTCGGAAAGGCACCATCTTCTGAACTAAAATCCCTGTCTTCTTCTAGATCCATGGAAATCCTCTGACTCCTTTGTGTTCTCACCTTGGGCAGTGCCTGAAGTGTACCCGATACCCATAGTCCCATCCGCAATGTGTGCTCATAGCTACCTGGCTAGTATACACCCAAACCAGGCTCATATTTTCATGACGTGCAACGAATGGGAGGGACAAGGTGGCTGTTAGCAACTTTCCAAGGTTCCTGGAAAGTATTTATTGAAATACTATAAACTTTTAGCAAAGAATGTGGCAGACTGCTCCAATATCATCTTCTTTATACTATATGAACAGAACCCAGAGAAAACAAGATTATATATTTGCCAACCTACCCTGAAATTTGATATGATTATGTGAATAAGTTATAGAACTTTCAGGATGTATCCTCAAAGGGAAGTGGCCTGTCCCTTCTCCAACATCGCCCTCCACTCCTCCCCTCCATCCTGCTGCTCTAAATAGGGACACGACCGCCTATGTCCTTGGCTAAGTGGACTTCAGGTCATAACTTTCAGATAGTGAAGCAACAAGTTAGAGAGAACTTATGTATCAGATGGTCCGGTATGGAGCAGAACTACCATACTCACCTGGACCACTGGCCGAGAGAAGCAATCCACTGAGGCCCTGAGGATTCCTGAACATCCTTTTTGGTTCTGCTAAGAATGCAAAGCCCTGACTACTCTTTAGGCAACCATTTCTCGGGGCTGAGTTTGCAGTGAGTAGATTCATCTTCTCCCAACAAAGGGCAGGCTTGCTTACCACTCACTATAATAGTGGTTGATTCCCGTTGTAATGCAAACCCACTGTACATATGGTGTCTACCTTGGTTCCTCTGTGTTGCCTGCATGGGTCTTGGGAGGCATAGGGGACCAGCACCAGCAGGATGCACGTGCTTCTTGCTATGCAGTGAGTAATGCAATCCTTTGTCTTGGACCCAGGAATCCGTGTCTTCAGTCAGTAACCATGAAACAGTAATTTATTAACTTGCACATAGGGTAAAATCCTAGATCCTGACATACCTACGTCTGAGCTGTTTTTAGGGAAAAAGAAAACAACTTGTATCTCTCTTGAGCCACTGTTATTTTGGATCTCTGTTATAGGCAGCCAAACCTAATTCTAACTGATCAAAGAGTAACTTTTCAAAGCTCTAATTTGGCACACAAAAAAAAAAAAAAAGAAAAAAGAAGAAAAAAACATGCTTGTTACATCTTGTCAGAAATTTATCTTTCAAGCTGAGCCAAATGCGATCCATTCAAAAGCAAGACATTACAAAAGTAAGAAGTGTGGGCCTCTTGGGACCTCTTGAACTAGTGTCCTTAAGATCACACTATGACTGGTTGAGCAGCCATTGCAGGCACTGAATCAAAGCTTACTTAATCAGGCTGGCAAAATCACAAGAGCAAATTCCCCACATTGATGTGAGTCAGATAATCTTTAAATGTTTTAAATGCTTGAATGTTCCTTTCTGCCAAGACTTATCCTCAGCCATGCTTTTTGATATAGGATTCCATATTATGAGGAAGGGGATCCAGATGAACTCAGAGAGCAATTCCCTGAGCAGCCTTGATCTCAGACAAGGCAGGGGTGAATGTGCTTCGGGCGAGGCTGAATCCGAGCTAACGTTCTTTCTAGAATGTTGGCAGCTCTTGACCTTTGAAAAACAGCAGGGTAATTGAGGATGTTGAAAAAGGTTCAAGGAAGTTTGCATCACAACCACATTAGTCAGGAGACTGGGGCCGACAAAGATAAAACGAGAATAGAAGTGAGGATGTGGCAGCACCTGCTACGTAACCACTGACAGAATGTTGACAGCTCTTTGTGAGGCACAGGTATTCTGATGTGTCAAATATTCTAAGTGCATGAACTCCCTCTGCAAGAATTCCCTGTGCACCCATTCAACACCTCTCTAATGAAATTACCCCCATTGCTCTTCTCAGTGGGCGAATGTTGTTTTCGCCTGTTCAGCATCCACTCTCACTTTGGGACTAATATCTAGATTTACCCTGGGAGAATCACCCCTCCCCGCTCTCCAGTCCACATTGCTGGGTGAGGTGGACTCAACCCTACCAAGCACCAGGCAATTGGTTCGGAAGGCGCAGGACCTGGTGAGATTCAACACTGGGACTTTTGTTGATACTGTTTGGGAATGCTGTGTCCTGAGATTGCTACTGTGGGGATCATATGAGCCTGGAGATGCTAGGAATCATGCGTAGGAAAAAACAGCCTGAAAATAGAGCTGACGGAGCGGAGAACAGAACAAGAGGAGGAGAGAAACCAAGTTCTATTGACATAGTTTTAGCCCAGATCCAGCCACACTTGAAGGGAGATCCATCCATAGACTTTCACTATGTTATCTAATAATTTCCCTTTTTTGCCTAAGCCAAATTTGAGCTGGTTTATGACTTATGGAATTAAAAGAGTTCTGACTGTTGAAAGTATTGCTGTCACAAAGGACAACTAGAAGTGTTTATCCAGTCTATATATAAAACCAAAGAATATGCTCAGGTCAGTTGTGGCTTTAGAATTTCTATAAGTAGGTGCCACAATCAAGTAAAAGGGAACGGATGAGAGACTTGTTTTGAAGCTGCTTTACATGAAATTGATTAATCATCTATTATTCATATCAAGAAATAAGGGTGAAGAAAAGACATCCCCCCAAGCCACTCCCTCGGCAACACCACTCACTCAGACTAAGGAAAGATCAATCGACGAGGTTTCCAGAGCACTATGAGGGTCTAATACATACCTAACTATCAGCACTTACCTGAGGCTGAAAGATGTAGTGGAAAGTGCTCTGGATTGAAATCCAAGCTCTACAAAGACCTCAAGCTAAATGACCCTGGATTAATGGCTTACATTCAGGGAGATCTAGCTTATTTTGCAAGGTTGAGTATTTGATATAAATGTTATTTCTGCATCCTTTTGCACTTTTTTTTTCTTTCTTAACATTATAATTATGAAATTTATGTCTGAGCACCTGTGGAGTCCCTAGTGCATTTATTTTCCTGATATGTCATATTGCATTACATGGATATATACCCAAGTTCTTTTTATCCATTTTTAAATTGATGGACTTTAGGTTGATTCCAAATTTTTATTCTTACACATAATATTGCTATAAATATTCTTATGCCCCCAAATTTGAGTTGGTTTATGACCTGCAGAATTAAAAGAGTTCTGCCTCTTTTGAGTTTTGAAGCTACTTTATGTGAAGTTGATTAAGGTATGCAAAAAATAATCTAGGGTATATTCCAAGACATGGAACTGCTGGATCATGGCCTATTGCTGGGTTATATGCAATTTGACTTTATTAGGTATTGACAAGTTGTCCTCCAAAGTGGTTTTATCAATTGTAACTTCTACCAGCTGTGTATGAGAGATGCTTCACTTCCTTTCCAGCATTCAAACATTCATTCAACAAATATTGTTTAGCGATCTACTAATCTGTTCTAGTTACTGGGATACACCAGTGAAGGTTCTCACTCTCGTGGAGTTTCCATTTTCTTGGCAGAGGACATAGTAACAAATAAACAAATGATAACATAATAGGTCTGGAGGTGAGGAGTGCCTCGTTTCTAGAATGTGTGGGTGCCAAAGACTAGCTCTTCTTCTTGGGCCTACAGTAAGTGAATGCAATGCTCTCTTGAGCCCAATGTAGCCCAATTCCAGAAACTAATCTTTTAAAATTGCCATAAAACTTAGGAGATGAACATTTACATTGGTGTAATGTATTCGAATTTGTAGAGTGCTTTGGCATTCAGGTCTTCAGTTGACCACAATGACAGGCAGCATATAAGGAAGTGGTTACATGCTCTGATCTCTGCAGTCAGTGCCCAGGACCAAATCTTGATTTCCTGACTTACAAACTATGTGAACTTGAACAAGTTACTTAACCTCAATAAGTCTCAGCTTCTGTATCTGATAATAGTGCCTGCTTCAAAAGGGTGCTTATCATGGCGCCCAGTACATATTTAGCACTCTATATTTACTAGCAATCAATAAATAATAACTGGATGGACCAATCATAGGGTATTATTCCCATTTTATAGTTCAGGAAATTGAAGTTCAGAGTGGTTGAACAAATTGCCCGGCCAGTACGTTCGGATGCCTTTTGAACCCAGATCTATGGATATCAGAGCCAATTCTCCACTACGACATTGTAAATACAAATGTATCATGTATTCATTCAGTAGTTATTTACTGAGCATCTAAAACTGCCAGTCCCTGTGCTTGGTGTTAGGAAATTCTAAAATAATCCTAATATAGCTGAATTCTCCGGGCAACCCTGAAATTACAATTCCTTTGAGGCTTTGTTTCATCCAGCATTGACCGGTAATGAATTCTGAAGATTTTACTCAAGGCTTTATGGAAGACAGAGATGAGTCTTACATCATATTAGACTGTAAGCTCCTTGAAGGCAAGGATCATGTTTTACTTATCAATGTACCACCAGTGCTTAGCACAGTGCCTGGCACATACTCAATGAATATTTGACGAATGAATATGCCATACAGCAACATTTAATCCGTCTTCCTCAACAACTTCTCACCTGCCCCTATCATGCCTTCCCCAGCAGCTGCTCCAAAATTATTGGTACAACAGAGGTGAATTGAACTGTGAAGAATTCCACTTCTTGTGAACTTGATGGGGTTCTCCCCAGTATTCCTAGCTTCCAGATACAAGTAGGTTACTTTTGAAACCAAGGATACTGTTCTTGAGGTCACCAAAAATTTGTGAGTCAAAATATTGAGTCAGGGAGCCACTAGTTGAGTAAACAATGACAACAAAATGTACTCATGGAAAGATAAAAAACGATAGTTGAGTGCCCAGTGAAGAGAACTGACAATAAACGCCATTTGAATTCAGAGGAACGAGAAAGAGAACAGGAAGATGGTAACTTATCAACTGAAGAGAATCTATTTTAGGTCTCTTTAGAGACAAACTGTGAGGTGTTGTGAGTTGGTTTTATTATTATAACTCAGAGAGTGCCCTCTGCCTAGCAGCTTGTCAACAGCTTAAAGCTTTGGAGCCATCTCTGATGGGGTCCCAGGAACAGCACACCTGTCATGTCTGTGTAGAATGAGGAAGTGGGGCCCAGGGTCCAAGTGCTCAGATCTCCCCATTCCCGGCTCCCCAAGCACTCAGCTTTGAGGATTAACCTCCAGCAGAGGCGATAAACTGACCTTATTCTTTATGTGTCCACCCTGATACCTCACTCTCTGGTTGAAAAAAAGGTATCCATTTTAAGTAACTCCTCTTAACATAAATGTCACAATTCCTTATCTTTTTACCTCAAAACCTCCCCCTCATCCCAAAAATAAAAATAAATACTTCCTTGAATTTGACAATGTTTTATTTTCCCTGTTTTTTTTTTTTTTTTTAAAGATTTATTTATTTATTTGCTTGACAGAGAGAGAGAGATCACAAGTAGGCAGAGAGGCAGGCAGAGAGAGAGAGGGGGAAGCAGGCTCCCCGCTGAGCAGGGAGCCCGATGTGGGCCTCGATCCCAGGACCCTGAGATCATGACCTGAGCTGAAGGCAGAGGCTTTAACCCCCTGAGCCACCCAGGCGCCCGACAATGTTTTATTTTCAAAGTCACTACTACCTTACTTCTGACCTAATCCAACCTTGGAGATGGAAAATATTTCCTTTAAGGTGCCTCTTCTTTTTTTTTTTTTTTAAGATTTTATTTATTTATTTTGACAGAGAGAGATTACAAATAGGCAGACAGGCAGGCAGAGAGAGAGGAGGAAGCAGGCTCTCTGCTGAGGAGAGAGCCCAATGCGGGCCTCGATCCCAGGACCCTGAGATCATGACCCGAGCCGAAGGCAGAGGCTTTAACCCACTGAGCCACCCAGGCGCCCTCTTTTTTTTTTTTTAAGTGCACAAATATTACTTTATTTTATATATATATAATTTATTTTATTTTATATCTATATGTTATATGTTACACACACACACACACACACACACACACACACATATATATATATATATATATATATTTTTTTTTTTAAGTAGGCACAACACCCAATGTAGGGCTTGAACTCATGACTCTGAGATCAAGAGCTACATGCTCTACTGACTGAGCTGGCCAGGTGCCCCAAGTGCACAAATGTTCCTTTAGACTATCACTGTGGAACTAGGAAAAGAGGATATTTTGGTAAGAAAAGTCAAGATTTGTGCCTAACAGCTGACCTAGCACAAAGTAGTCCTATTTAGGGCACTATGTTAAGCCCTTAAAAGTGAAAGGGAAATGAACTGAAGACACGTACTCCCTACATCATAGAGAGACATCATAGTATGTTTCATTTTCCACCAGGCCTAGCTACAATACCTCCCCTCGTGACACTTGGCTTTGGCCATTCCGATGCATTTCTCTCTTCCTGTGACAGCATGAGTTTGGCAGAACATTGAGAACTGGAGGCTGAGAAAAGAAAATGCAGTCTTCCTGCCCACAGAAGAGATTGTGAGACATCCGTGCTAACACAGCATTGCCGAAAGGGCTTTGTATATGAATCAGCCACAAATGTTAAGTGGGCTGATGAGGACTGCAGAGTTGATGAGCATTTCTGATGAAGCGGCACGCAAGAGTGCTCTCGGTTACTGTGTGAGTGCGGTGCAGTCTGTAATTTCACTTGTTTGGGTCTTTTTGTTATTATGTGTTACGCTTCACCAAGGCCCTTTGCAAGTTCTCTTTTTCCTTTGCTATCACAATTCCCCTGCTTCATGAATGAGAATTGAGACTTGTGGGAAGAATGTTAAATAATCCTTCAAGCTACAGACAGAAAGGGCTGAGAGACAGTTATGTGGCATTAGGATCTGCTTCCAGGAACACTATTCCAATTCCCCTCATTTCCCGATCATAGATGCATTTTGGCACTTACCACAGTCTAGCTGAATCCCCTCAGTGGTACCTAGGAACGAGACCGAAAGCAGTGTCAAGCAAAGATGAGTATGAAGGCAGTCAAACGAAACAGGTCTTCCGGCTTCCAGCATCCTCCCCCTTCCTAGGCCCAGTACTGTATAGAGTGGACACATTTAGCAAAGAAATACACAGGCTTCTGTATTTTATTTGACAATCCTGTTAAGACCTTTAGGAGCTCTATCTTAGTCTTATGGCATCAGAGCCTATTTTGGGGAAAAAAATCTGAGATTAGTCATCAAACTGTTGAGCAGCCTTTCTCAAGGTCTGGTCCCAGGTAATCTGCATTAGAATAACCTAGGAAACCTGTGAAAAGGGCAGATTCCTGAGTCTTGCCCTTGACTCATTGAATCAGAAATTCCAGGGATGAGCCTGGAAATACTCATTCTTGAAAAAGAGTTTCTCCGATTATTCTGAGGCACTCTAAAGCATGGCAATTATTTAATGATCTGCTTGTTTTTTCCTCTCCCATCAGGACATACTTAAAGCCTTTTTCTGCTTGTACAAAAGAGATAATAAGAGTATAGTATGTGACATTTAGGGGGAACTTAATAAATATTCCCTTAATCCTTTTTTTTTAAGATTTATTTATTTAGGGCGCCTGGGTGACTCAGTCGGTTAAGCGTCTGCCTTTGGCTCAGGTCATGATCCCAGGGTCCTGGGACTGAGTCTGCCGTTGGACTCCCTGCTCAGCAGAGAGCCTACTTCTCCCTCTCCCTCTGCCTACTTGTGCTCTCTCTTAAAAAAAAAAAAAAAAAAAGATTTATTGATTTATTTGAGAGAGACCCAACGAGCACATGAGTTGGAGAAGGGGCAAAGGGAGAGAATCTTTGCGGAAGATGCCTCCTCTGTTAATTGGGGAGCCTGGGGCTTGATCGCAGGACCCAAATCATGACCTTAACCCACTGGGTCACCCAGGCACCCCTCCCTTAATCCCTTCTTAAAGGAATTTTGGACTTCAGGAACAAGATGGGTAGATCCTCAAGGCCCTCCCCAGACCCCTGAGGAAAAGAAAGTCAGAGGCTGTCTCTGAACACCTTCAAGTAACTAAGCCCCAGTTCATCTGCACTTGACTAGGCTGCTACTCCAGGCCCACCACCAGGAAGGCCTATGGGCAGAGGGTCCCGCACAAACGTGTCGAGAGCTTCACTGCGTGGGACAAACAGACGGTATTTTTAGTCAGTGTTCAGAGTCGCCCGCGCTTATTTGCCCCTTCTGTAAATTACCTCTGCACTTCTTTCTCCTCTGGATCAGAGTTCATTTCAAACCAGAATTGCCCCCCCTCCCCCCAACAATCGTCTGTCTCTAATTCCACTCTCTGCATTTTCCGGAATTTTATCTGAAAGTCTGCCACCAACATTAATGAAGAGCTTAGCTCACTGCCCGTTTGAGAACCGCGTGCCAGAGAAGGGGGTAGAATCCTGCAGATTTCAGGATTTGGGTTGAGGGAGACTACAGGCCCCAAAATGCAATTTCACCTTCCAAAGACTACCACTCCCGACATGCAACGCAGCCAGAGTTAGCAAAGGAAAAGCCCGTCTGGAAGTTTTGCTTTCCTGTCACCCTCGGGCAAAGGAAAGATTTAGAAAGTCGCCAGAGGATATTTTTTGCAGGACTGGTCACTCTCTAAATCCAGGCGAGGAAGGGGAGGAGTCTGAGCCGGGTCCCGCCTCTTCTCCGGTGAACTTCTCCCGCGCCAGCGCTGGAGGCTGGAGTTCCAAGGGCTGGGAGCAGCTGCGCGCCCCCGGCTTTCCCCATGGCTTCGGTGACTAGAACCGTGTTTGGAGACCTGCCCTCAGGGGCAGGGACAGTGGAGAAGTTCCAGCTGCAGTCAGACCTGCTGAAAGTGGAGATCCTCTCCTGGGGCTGCACCATTACGGCCCTGGAGGTCAAAGACAGGCAGGGCAGGGCGTCGGATGTGGTGCTCGGCTTTGCAGAGTTGGAAGGTGGGTTGAACTCTGCCCCGCGCCCCGGGCCGGCCCTCCGGCCCCCAGCCCTCCCGTACACGCTCCCCCACCCCCACCCGATCGATCGGGCTGCTGGTGGCCGGGACCCGGAGGAAGTCCCCGGCTTGTCGCCATCAGGAGTGCTAGCAGTCGGCCAACTCTGTGTTTCCATCCACGGCCGGGAGAAAGACAAATGAATGGGAACAGCTACAGGAGTTGGCCTCTGGTTATCCATTTAGGCTTTGCTGTAATTAATTTAGCATCGTTGAGGGTAAGAGGAAATCCCAGCAACCCAGGAGCCATCTTTGAAGTGCCAGATCTGTTGAGGGCAAGAGAGGGAAAAGCTGACTAGAGCGGGTGTGGCTCCCAGTTCTTCCCTTGTGTTCTGATGTAGAAGGACCATCCAAGACCTCTTCTACTTCCTTTCCTTCATCAGATCCTCTCTGAGGCCTGGTCATCTCAGAAATGCGCCAGCATGGCTCAGTGGGTGCCCACAGTTGAGCAGACTTGTTCTGGGGTAATGAGTGCCCAGCCTTCTCAGTCTGCTCACTAACCACGTACTGAGTGGAAAGTGGAAGATGGACTCATTGTCTCGCAATGAGGTCTCCCAACTAGGATGAACTCTTAGTGGAACCCATGGGCAACTAGGATTATGTATGAAGCCATGCATTCCAGAACGGTTCCTTCAGTTAACTCATTCAGCGAGACAGACAAGGTCCTCACCCTCACGGAGCTTGCCCTTTAGCTGGGGAGATAAGACATTAGCCGAATAATCAGATTCATGAATGTTTACAGTTGCAGTTTGATCTCAGCGAAGGAAAATGGACGCAGCGCTATCTCTTGTCACTACCTAGTCAGGCGATAAGGTCTGAAATAATGCTGGCAAAGGGAAATTGCTTGAAGATAAATACACTTTGCTCAGTGGAAGGGGCGTGCACAAAAACTGCTAGAGAGGAGGTTTGAGGTTTCCTTTAGGTGTGTCTTTATCTGTTTGGTTCTTTAGATATGTAACATGGCTCATGGTAGGAAGTCAACAGAGAACTCTGGGTCTTGGTTTTTCTCTGGTGGGGGTTCAGATCTTCTGCCTTCAGAGTCAGAAGGCATGAAGGTTGACAAGTGACAAAAGAGGAGTCTTTAGAATCGTTTTGCTGAGTCACCTCTCTCTGTGTTGGGAGCATAGCTATTTTCTAGGCTGACGCAGAATCACAAAGAGATTACTTGGCTGATGCAAAATTGCCCATTGGGGTCGAAGAATTCGAACGGAGGGCCTAGAATTCCAGAGCCCCGCAAAGCTTTGGAGACGCTAAGCTGTCCACGTCTGCTTTTATCACCTCTTCCATCTCTGCCTTATCACCGTTGAGGAGATGTGGCCCTCCCTCTGCACCTCTACGCATGCACATTCACCTACCCTCACTCCCTACCCCTTTTAGTTCTGAGACATGAGTCACATGGATCTTAAAAGACAAAGTGTCTGTGGAATTCTCATGAACCGTGTGGTTTGACATGATGCCTGGGAAGCAGCAGTGTCTTCTTGGGTGTGGAAGTGTTCTGGGAGGGCATCCAGACAGTGGAGTCGTCTGTGGGAACCTGGGTAGAGAAAGTATTAGCCCCACATGTTCTGAAAAGGGAGAAAAACCAGATCCCCTCGGATTATAGTGACCTAGCTTGTGCTGTTTTGCCCTCCACGTTAGTAACCTGTCTTGAGATCGTTAAATAGCATTTTTCTTCCTAGGATACATCACAGGCTTCCCAAAAAGGTTGAATCAGAGCGTCTAAAATAATCTGGGTGCTGGGTTGAGATAGACATCCTCATTCCTATGCTATAATTTAGATAATTGAATTATTGATTTTAAAAGGAAAGCATGCTATTTTCAGAAGTTGGAAAAGAGCCCTCAGAATATCAGTTAGTGCTTTCTAATATGTGTAAGCCATCTTCGTGGTTCTTGCAAGTGGCCCTTTGTTCCCTTTTTATACAGCCTTGTCTTTCAGTTTTTTTGTAGGTTCTTTCAGTATTGCTAAAGATAAAAGAAGACACCATATATGTCATAACAGGAAGCATACTTGTCTTGGTTAGAATAGTGTGAAATAGTGCTCTGCTACTATTTTGATTAATTCTTGGGTATTAAAACCCATATTAAGAAACTGGCAAAAAGGGGCACCTGGCTGGCTCAGTTGGTGGAGAGTACGGCTCTTGATCTCTGGGTTGTGAGTTTTAGCCCCTCGTTGGGTGCAGAAATTACTTTAAAAAAAAATAAAATCTTAAAAAAGAAAAAAGAAATTGCTAACAGTGATTGTCTTTAAGAGAAAGACTGGGTAGCTGGCATACAGGGTTAAGAAGGAGACTATTTTCACTGCATATTCTTTTCAAATATCTGAATAGGTAAGTATTATATAAACAAAACTAAATCATTTAAAGCTACAAGACATGACAGAATATGACAAAATAGGGAGTTATCTTGACATTACTATGTCTCCAAAATGTTTTGAGCCACAGGGAGGAGCTAAGCATGGATAATTCCATGAGACATGGTCCTTTCATAACTGCCAGGTTAGATGTGAGCTCTCTCCAGTTTCCCAGATAGCTTATATAAACTGCTTGGATCATGGCCATGACCGGAGGTCAGAATGGTTCATTTTCTCTCTGGGAAAATTAGAGCTTTCTTCTGTAGAATTCTAAAGAGGTAGATCATATGATCTTTTAGTTACAGCCTAGAAAAATCAGTAATGCCTCCAATGAATTTTTCTGCCATTTTTTTGTACTTAAAATACTTAAAAATTCTTTTCATCTTCATGTCCTACCTATGGTCATTATGACTTCTTTCAAAACCTGTGATGAGACTATTTGCTTATAAGCCACAGGTATAAACAGCCTACACACACAATCACTGCCTGTTCTGCCCCTTTATCTCCCCTCCCCCCCACACCACTCCCAGTTACTACCAAATACCCAGCTATTACTGCCATGAGAGCCATTATGGAAAAACATAGAAAAAACAGACTTTGGCTTTTAGAAAACCACTGTTCACAGCGGAGTGGAGGGAAAGGGACGGGTTCAGAGGCTGTGGTGTAGTGTTGCAGATGCCCTTAGAGGAATATTGAGGATTCCTGGTTTAAATCTCTGCTTTGTCCCTTAAAGCTGTGGGGCCTAAGCAAGTTATTTAACCTCCCCAGACTTACTTGCTCACCTAAATTAATGGATAATGATGATTAAATGTGCTACCAGCTGTGATAGTGTCTATAGTGAAAAATCAGTAGTTTTTGTCTCTTTTTCTTCCCTTGTCTCCAAATATCTTTCCACACACCACTTGAGCTTTTTACTTCACTGAGTTAACACTGAAAAAAGGGCATGAAGATCCATGTGAGCAACCAGCAGCCATTTGAAACTATATTAAATATTGGGAACAATTAAAATACTTGTCAATTAAAGTAATATCTGCTTTCCTCCGAAAGCCAAAGGAAAGTCATTCACATTGTAGAAGCTTCGACTGGGGTTGGGGTGCCTGAGTGGCTCAGTGAGCTAAGCCTCTACCTTCAGCTCAGGTCATGATCTCAGGGTCCCCGGATCAAGCCCCACATTGGGCTCCCTGCTCAGTGGGGAGCCTGCTTCCCCCCTCTCTCCCTGCCTCTCTGCCTACTTGTGATCTTTCTCTCTCTCTCTTTAAAAAAAAAAGAAAAAAAAAGAAGAAGAAGAAGCTTCGACTGGGGTTGGCAGGCACTTTTGTTTCAGGCTTTAGGGCAGTCTGGCTGAAGTTCGGGCTGTACGAGGTGGACAGCACAGCTGGGGTCCTTGGGATGTTAGAGGAGTGGAAAGATCTATCAATACATCTGGCCAGTCCTTTGCCCGGGAAAAGGGACAGACTTTTCCTCTACCCTTTATCCCCCATCAGCAATGGGCTTGATTAAATCATCATTCGAGGGGCACCTGGGTGGCTCAGTCGTTAAGCGTCTGCCTTCAGCTCAGGTCATGATCCTAGGATCGAGCCCCGCATCGGGCTCCCTGCTCAGCAGGAGGCCTGCTTCTCCCTCTCCCACACCCCCTGCTTATGTTCTCTTTCTTGCTGTGTCTCTGTCAAATGAATAAAATCTTAAAAAAAAAAAAATCATCATTCGGGGCTTGACCTAGAACCTTTATCCTTTTTACATGGAAAACAGTATTTTCTGCATTTCAAAACAAGCTTTTTAATCATGTCCTATTCAGAATTTGAGGACTGTCACTTCCTATAATTCTGATTTGATATAAAACTTAGTAACATATGAAGATAATACAAAATCCATTTGTTCTAAAGAGTTTTTCAGAGACAGTTCAGAACAGTGGTTTCTGCTGCCCTTATGGTTCAGTCATGAAAAACTCTTCCTCTAAACCAAGGCCTGACTAGTGCTTCTTATCTTGGTGGGCTATTTCTGTGACCAGAAAGTGGTGCCTTCTGAGGGAATTCTTCAAGCCCCTGAACCAGCAGCATTGCTGTTGGATTTGTCATTGTCTCCAGAGCCAAGCATGTGACTGGCGGAGAGTTGGGGCCCCAAGTACATTTGTTGAATGGATCAAGGTAGGAATCAAAAATAGATAGAGCCAAACAATTTTGTACAAAAATTATGCTTTTCTTCACCTTTTGTGCTCCTGAAAAGCAGGTGAATGGTCCACGTTATGTATCAGCAGAGAAATGCAGATTAAAATAATAATGAGAGCCACCAGAATGGGCAAAATGCAGAACACTGACAATACCAAATGCTGTCAAGGATGTGGGGTGACAGGAAATCTCAGTCATTGCTGGTGGGAATGCAAAATGGTACATTATTGGTTCTTGGTAGTTACTCACAGGAGTTAAAAACTTGTGTCCATACACACACATACACACAAACTTATGTCCACACAAAACCCTGCACAAAGGTGTTTTTAGCAACTTTATTCACAATTGCCGAAACAAGCAGCCAAGATGTCCTTTAGTAGCTGAATGGACAAATAAACTGTAGTCCATCCAGACAATGGAATGTTATTCAGTGCTAAAAATAAATGAGTTATCAAGCCATGAAAACCACTAAAACACCTATTACTAAATGAAAGAAGCCCATCTGAGAGGGCTACATACTATCCAATTCCAACTATGACATTCCAAAAAAGGCAAATTTTTGGAGACAGTAGAAAGATCTGTGGTTCCCAGGGGCTAGGGGATGGGAGGGTTGAACAGGCAGAGCACAGAAGATTTTTAGGGCAGTGAAAATACTCTGTATCATATTATAATGAAACATATCATTATTCATCTGTCCAAACCCACAGAATGTACAGCAGCAAGAGTGAGCCCTACTGTTGAACTAGGGACTTTGGGTGATAATGAAATGCCAGTGTGGGTTCATCAGTTATTAGAAGTGTGTCTCTCTGGGTGCCTGGATGACTCAGTGGGTTAAGACTCTGCCTTCGGCTCAGGTCATGATCTCAGGGTCCTGGGATTGAGTCCAAGTCGGGCTCTCTGCTCGGCAGGGAGCCTGCTTCCTCCTCTCTCTCTGCCTGCCTTTCTGCCTACTTCTGATCTCTCTCTCTCTCTCTCTCTCTCTCTCTCTCTCTCTCTCTCTCTCTGTGTTAAATAAATTTTAAAAAAATCTTTAAAAAAATTTGTCTCTCTGCTGGGGGGTGTTTGTAATGAGAGAGGCTGTGCTTGTGTAGGGACAGGGGATATATGGGGAATCTGTACTTTCTGCTCAGTTTGGCTGTAGACGTAAAACTGCTCTAAAAAATAAAGTCTGGGATGCCTGGGTGGCTCACTCGGTTAGGCGTCTGCCTTCAGCTTTGGTCATGATCCCAGCATCCTGGGATCAAGTCCCAAATTGGGCTCCTAGCTCAGTGGGGAGCCTGCTTCTCTCTCTGCTGCTCCCCCTGATTGTGCTCTCTCTCTCTCTGACAAATAAATAAATAAAATCTTTAAAAAATAAAGCCTACTAAATAAACAAAAGCAGATGAAGCAAAACCAAGAGAAGTTTTCCTGGCCCATCGGAACTCCTTTTGGTTACCCAGCGTAAGGAGTTTTAAAGCTGCAGCTTCAGAAAGAGAGGAGGGTGGGGAAGGAGGTGGGAGCTGGTGGAGAGGTCAGTCTGTGCAAAGGGATGGTAGGAAGACCAATTCACCGGAAGGCCCTGTGCTTTTCAAATAATGTGATGCTTCAGAACAAGTACGTAGGAGCCAGACCGTGTTTAAATCCAGGTTTCTGTGATAACTAGCTGTGTTTGGGGGCAAGTTACTTAGCCTTTCTGTCCTCAGTTTCCACATCTGTAGAAGGAGGGTAGTAATACTATCTAGCTCATAGAACCGTCCAGAAGATGAAACGAGTTAAATGTAGAGCACTTAGAAAGTGGCCGAGCCTTAGGAAGAACTCAGTGGTAGCTCTTAGGCTAGTCCATGGGCAGGACTCTGAGGACCTGCAGGTTAGCAGGGGAGTGAATCAGGAGAGACCTGGAAGACAATGATTAATGTTTCACTTATGTCCAACCTGTTGAGTAATGGGAACCTAGGATCTGTAACTGGCCTAATGGTTCAGGGTCTGTAACCTGAGAGCCCCTCCAGCTATGGTAAAAATAATTCATATGCTTGAATTGCATACTCTTTTTTAAAAATTTAAATTCAATTAATTAACATATAATGTATAATTATTTTCAGAGGTAGAGGTCAGTGATTCATCAGTCTTATATAACACCCAGTGCTCATTACATCACGTGCCCTCCTTAATGCCCGTCACCCAGTTACCCCAACACCCCACCACCTCCCCTCCAGCAACCCTCAGTTTTTGTTTCCTGTGATTAAGAGTCTCTGGGGCACCTGGGTGGCTCAGTCATTAAGTGTCTGCCTTTGGCTCAGTTCATGGTTCCAGGGTCCTGGGATTGAGCCCAGCATTGGGCTCCCTGCTCGGTGAGCCTGCTTCTCTGTCTCCTTTTGCCTGCTGCTCCCCCTGCTTGTGCTCTCTCTGTCAAATAAATAAATAAATAAAATCTTAAAAAAAAGAAAAAAGGAGTCTTTTAAGGTTTGTCTCCCTCTCTGATTTTATCTTGCTTTATTTTTTCTTCTCTTCCCTATGATCTTCTGTTTTGTTTCTTAAATTCCACATATGAGTGAGATCATATGCTAATTTTCTTTCTCTGATTGACTTATTTCACTTAGCATAATACTCTCTAGTTCCATGTGATTGCAAATGGCAGGATTTCACTTTTTTGATGGCTGAGTACTATTCCGTTGTGTATACATACCACATCTTCTTTATCCATTCATCTGTTGATGGACATCTGGGCTCTTTCCATAATTTGGCTATTGTGGACATTGCTGCTATAAACATTCAGGTGCATGTGCCCCCTTGGATCACTACATATGTATCTTTGGGGTAAATACCCAATGGTGTGATTGCTGGGTCGTAGGGTAGCTGTATTTTCAACTTTTTGAGGAACCTCCATACTGTTTTCCACAGTGGCTGCACCAGCTTACATTCCCACCAACAGTGTAAGGGGGTTGCCCTTTTTCCACATCTTTACCAACATCTCTCATTTCCTGACTTGTTAATTTTGGTCATTCTTACTGGTGTGAGGTGGTATCTCATTGTGGGTTTGATTTGTATTTCCCTGAGAATTGGATACTCTTCTGATCCACATAGACGGGATGGATACAGAGTACCACAGGAAAGGGGGGTGGAATTCTGGGGGCATCTGAGTGAAACAACAGAGTAGACAGTGATGCTGGTGATAATCCAAAAAACAAATTACCTCCAAACCTTAGTCTCTACCACTGTAATCCTATGGTAAGGAACTTAAAGAGAAGGAAAGATCTATGTAACATGCTTCTACACAGACTTATAAATAAAAGGGCACACGCACATTGCTTTTTATAGCCCCCTAAAAAGCCCCACAGTTTTGCTTCTCAGTGTGCCGTGTAGCCATGAAAAGGAATATGGCAGATGGATATTTAGTCACATGGACAGATTGTAAGGCGTTTGATAAATGAGAACCGGCAAAACAATGTGCATAGTACAATTCTCTTTAGGTCAATACTGCATTTGTGTATTTGTATGTGCTTCTCTATAGTTAATTAAAAAAAAAACTGGAAGTGTGTATGCCAAATGTTAGCAGTGGTTGTCACTGGGAAGAAGAAGAGTTAAGGCATAAAAGAGGAACTTTCATGTTTTACTCTCTCTCTTTTTTAAAGAGTTATTTAATTATTTGAGAGAGAGAGGATGCAGGAGGTTGGGAGTAGGGAGCAAAGGGAGAAAGAAAATCTCAGACTCCTCACTGAGCGTGGAGCCTGACGTGGGGCTCAATCTCACAACCCCGAGATCATGACCTGAGCCGAAATCAGGAGTCAGACACTTAACCAGCTGAGCCACCAAGGTGCCCCCTTCACATTTTACTCTATTAAGGTTGCCAGATTTGGTGAATGAAAATACAGGACACCTGATTAAATTTGAATTTCAGATAAATAACAAATGGGCTTTTAAAACTTTTTTTAAAGTTTTTATTTATTCATTTATTTACATAATCTCCACACCCAACATGGGGCTCAAACTCATGACCCCAAGGTCAAGAGAAGACTGAGCCAGGTAGGCACCCCAACAAATGGTTTTTAAGTGTTAAGTATGTCTCCTGTATAATAATAATATGGATGTATTTATATTAAAAATTATTTATTGTTTATCTGAAATTCAGACTCAACTGGGTATCCTGTATTTCCTCTGACAAGTCTACTCTCTATATTTGTTTAATGCTCTTTTTTTTAAAAAAGATTTTATTTATTTATTTATTTAACAGAGAGAGAGAGAGAGATCACAAGCAGGCAGAGAGAGAGAGGGAGAAGCAGGCTCCCCGCTGAGCAGGACCCTGAGATCATGACCTGAGTGGAAGGCAGAGGCTTAACCCACTGAGCCACCCAGGTGCCCTGTTCAATGCTCTTTAAAGGATAGTTTCATGAAATAATTGTATTATTCTAAGGAAATAAAATAGAGAAAGAAGAATTCTTCTCAAGACAACACGAAAATATGATTTTTAGTTAAGGAAATTGATTGGCCTAGAAAAGAGCAAATTACAAAGCAACACTTAAATTGAGACTCCATTTTTAAGAAGAAGAAGAAAAGCACATGTCCTCATGTACTAAAAAGCAGGAGGATATACATAAGAATATAAATAGTACTTCTCTGTAGTGATGAGATTAGGATGATTTAAATTTCTTGGGGTGCCTGGATGGCTCAGTCGGTTGCACATCTGGCTCGGTTTTGGCTCAGTCATGATCTCATGGGTCGTGAGATCAAGCCCCAACTGGCATTCTGTGCTTATCAAGGAGTCTACTTAAGATTCTCTCTCCCTCTCCTTCTGCCCCTCCCCCCAAGTAAATAAACCTTTAAAAAAAATAAATTTCTTCTTTGTGCTTTATACAGTTCTTTTGCAGTGTTTATAAAGAACATGCATTACTTTCGGAAAGGGAATGAAAGCATCGTGTGTAAAGAATACCATTTCTCTGTGCCCCTCTGAGGACCCAAGTATGTCCAAGTTGTTCCTGTTTTCAGCTGCTCTCAGAAGAAAGTGGTGGGCCGCACCGTGAGCCTCACCTTTGGCTTCCAGTTCTTTTTTTTTTTTTTTTTTAAGATTTTATTTATTTATTTCACAGAGGGAGAGAGATCACAAGGAGGCAGAGAGGCAGGCAGAGAGAGAGGGGGGGAAGCAGGCTCCCCGCTGAGCAGGGAGCCCGATGCGGGCCTCGATCCCAGGACCCTGAGATCATGACCCGAGCCGAAAGCAGAGGCTTTAACCCACTGAGCCACCCAGGTGCCCTGGCTTCCAGTTCTTAAAAACACTTTCATCTCATGTCCTGCAGGCTACCTGCAAAAGCAGCCCTACTTTGGAGCTGTGATTGGCCGGGTGGCCAACCGAATTGCCAAAGGAACATTCACGTTGGATGGGAAGGAGTATAAGCTGCCCGTTAACAATGGGCCCAACAGTCTGCATGGAGGAGTCAGAGGGTTTGATAAGGTGAGTCAGGGGCACCGGACAGAGTCCTCACCTGGCGCACTTTGCAGAGTACCTTCAAACATACCATCTGTTCGCCAGGCTCAGTCCTAGGCCCTCCAGCAAATGCGTGGGGAGGTGTTACAGGAAAGAGGCTGATCCAGGGGTTCGGGGGAGCAGGGGTGCTGGCCCTGTTCCAGGACCCATCCTTCTGTAGCTCATCAGACTGTAACAGGTGGGGGAGCCCTGAGTGAAAGGACGACAGCTCTTGACTTGGGAAAGACAGGGAATGACTTTCTCCCGGTGTCAGGATCAGGAAGTCCCACGGACCTTGGGCACAACGGAAAAGTGGCTTAAAAGTAATACCTGCCACTTACTGCTCAGGGCATTTGCACGTCTTTTCTCTCATCCTTACAAGAGCCCTGTGTTATTACCAAATGAGAAATCTGAGGGTGTGAAAGACCATATAACTCCTAGGTTGGGCGGCCCGGCCCGCCAGCCCTCATTTCTACACTATAGCGGCTGGCATAGGCGCCCTCGGTCCAACACACACCCCTGAAACTGCCGCTGAGCCCCCTCTCCCCAGAGTGTGGTGCCACGTCCAGGCGTGGCATTCCACTGAAGTGCCTCGTGCCTCAAAATCATCTCAGATTCTCCCCCAGTTACCCCTTTCTACATTAAAACTGCCATTCCCCAAGTGAATCCCTGGAAAAACAAGGTTAGGACAGCAACCTGATCAAACAGCTTCTCCCTCAAGTAGAAATGCCTACTGGCCTGCTTCCTAGCTGTGTGGGGGTTTGAGGGTTAACCCCCAGCGACTCTCTTACTAGTGTAATTTTGGGGAGATAATTTTGGTTGCTAACTCTCCTTTAAATGATACCCCCCAGTTTATTCCCTAAAGAAGAGCCAGAAAATACTGGAACGTGTATGGCAGTTAAAGATCACCATTTCTTCCTTTCTGCCTCCTGTCCCATTGAAGGAAGTTGGTCAGTCTCTGTCCCTGTCTCACCAACTTCCCTTCTGTGGTCTAGAACCACACTGCCTCATCTCTTCCCTGTTCCTCCGTGAATGGACTCCTCACCCTAGGAAGGCATGAAAGCAAGGGGTAGCCTTGGTCCTGGCAGTCCCAGGGCAGAGGGTCTCTGGGATATGGCAGTCCCATGGGCAAAGCCCAAGCAGAGGAAGTTAGGCCCAGCTCTGTTCTGACAGGGATCTTCAGAGCAGCACCTGTTCTGGCTTGTTCCTCTTCCCTCTCTCCCACTGTAGTGTTTTCTGTGGTGTGGCTTCACATGCGTGCCCTGTGAAAACACAGCCAGGTAGTGAGTATACACATCCTTCAGTGCTCTGTGTCTACTGAGTCCCTTCTGTGAACCAGGTAGCATCGTATGGTGGGGATTCCTGAGACTCCACTATAGCAAGGGAGCCAGACCCTTCGAGAAATAGCTGTTTTAGGCAACCAGCCCCCTAGTGTGGATGCCAGCGGTGTGCTGTGTGGACAGATTCATGGCAGCTGGGAGGTAGGATTTGAACCACCCTTGAAAAAAGAGTAGCATTTCATTCATAGTAAGTAGGTACTGGAAAAAATGGCTGTGCAGAAGCCCAGAGAGGGAGAAAGACTTGGAACGTTACCCTGGAGAAACTGAAAGCCTCTGAACTGTAAGGCTTCCCTGCAGTAACGTGAGCAGTATTGGATGGACTTAGTTTCCAGTTGTATTTCATCTCAACAATGACTGAACAAATAGCTGGTTTGTAGAGACATCTATTTCTGTTTATATCAACACACTTTAATAAAAGATGAAATTTGAATAATCTGACAGAATTGGAAATGGTATATAAGGAGGCCTAGAGATGCAAATGTGGAGATTTTTTAGGAAATTTGGAAAGTGCAGGGTCAGGAATATTCTCCCATGAATAGGAATTATGTTTTCCACAAAATGATACTGATCTGATAATATTGCTTTACATAAAAAACTTTCCACTGTGTTCTTTCTCTGAAAGACAAAAACTAGATAGCAAGTGAAGAACATTTTATTTCAAATATTTTATTCCCACAATTTTCCATTTAGGGGATTCTTTTTTCCTTTTTTAATCATGCATATAACAGGTTTATATTTTAAGTGTCTTGAAAGTTCAACATTTCTAGGAGATAACTAGGGTACAAAATTAATTTTTTACTAAGGTCAGTGAATTTGTTTCAGATACCAGCTGCTTTCACCGTAGGTAAAGGCAAGAGACCTCCGCTCCTGCTGGGCTCCCCTTCCTGGTAAATGTGGGATCTCTCAACCTCAGTGAGGGAGATCCAGGCCATTCTAGGAGCAGGTGGGCAGAGCCTGGGCTCAAAGGCCCTTCCTGTGGCCCACAGAAATTATTATCTTTCAAGTCTATTTGGAATGACAGTGTTTTGCCTCAACTCTTGTGTTGAAAAAAGGAGATTCAAACAAAACATTCACTGAAATGAAGATGTGGATGGTGTAGACTGCCAGGCCTGCATTTAAATCCTAGTTCTGTCACTAATGACATGTATGACTTTAAACAAGATTTTTTTTTTACCCCTTTAAACAATGGGCATGGAGCACCTGGGTGGCTCTGTCGGTTAAGCATCTGATTCTTGGTTTCAGCTCAGGTTGTGATCTCAGGGTCCTGAGATCGAGCCCCACATTGAGCTGCATGCTCAGCCCGGAGTCTGCTTACGACTCTCTCCCTGTCCCTCCGCTCCTCCCTCTACTCGTGCGCATGCACTCTCTCTCTCCATATATTTAATAAATCTTAAAAAAAAGTTTTAAACAATGAGCATGAAGTATGATGAAGTATGAAAAGGTACTACTCAAACCCCCTGGAATATGGGATGTAGAAGTGGGCAAGTTAACACCACAGAACTCAATTTGCTCATCTGTAAAATGGAGCTATAGTATTAGTTGGAGCTGTCTAAAATGGCCAATGTTCAATTGTTTTGACCTACAAAGATGGTCATTTCGTAAAGCACCAGGTCAGGGCTGGTGAGCACCAAACAAATGGACGTCTCTGTCAGCAAAGACCTCTTGACTAGTGGCCCCCCCCCCAGGGCTCCCCAAAGGGACTGGGGCTTTCTGGACAGTGTGTCCTCTGGTCACGTAGAATAAGGAAAAAAGCTCAGGATCAGACCACTGTCTTCCCAGATGGAAGGACCTAGGAAAAATCGTGTGTTCTTTCTGAGCCCAGCTCTTTCTCAACTTAAATGAAGATAATAGTGCCTACATTGAGTCAGCTCTGAGACAGATAAGAGTTTCAGTGAAATTCCTAGCAAACTGTCTTGTCTCATCATGGGCAGTCAGTAACTCCTGGTTGTCCCTCCCCCATAAGGGTAATCTCAAGGCCTCTAGGCCAAAGGTGAGAGGAGTGACTGTGTGAATCAAAGATTCTTATTTCCAAAAGCAAAAAATTCTAGAAAACTTTTCTTCATATTTTTCTTGCCACCCATAGAACCATATTTTCTAGAATGAGAAGACTTCAAGATCATTTTTTCAACCCCTTTATGGCGGGGACTGACGCCCGACATCACACAGGGAGCTAGGAACAAACCTGGCCCCCAAATCAGGACTCCTGACGCGTGGGCAGAGCTCTTCCTAACAGAACAAGTGCCTTCTTATTTGTTTGGAACTCTGCCCAGGGAATATAGAGAATCTTGGAGGATTTTTTAATAAATATCCATAAATAGTACTTCCCTGGGAAAGGGGGCCGTATTTATTAAGGTCACTTTTAAAATACCATTAGCAGATATTGCCATATGACATTTCTCAGAATGGGACACCAAGATAAGAAAAAAAAAACGTTTAAAGAAGGGAAAGAGGAAAATAGTGTAGACACATATGTATAAGTTTAGGGAGAGAGAGTATGGGAAATATGAGTAGGTAAAGAGAAAGAAAAAATGTTTCTCTCAAAATATACTTTTTTGTATAAAACAAAATTTTAGAACAATTAAAATCCAAGCTGTTGGGCGCCTGGGTGGCTCAGTGGGTTAAAGCCGCTGCCTTCAGCTCAGGTCATGATCCCAGGGTCCTAGGATCGAGGCCCACATCGGGCTCTCTGCTTAGCGGGGAGCCTGCTTCCTCCTCTCTCCTCTCTCTCTCTGCCTGCCTCTCTGCCTACTTGTATGTAATCTCTCTCTCTGTGTCAAATGAATAAATAAAATCTTTAAAAAAAAAATAAATAAAAATAAAATCCAAGCTGTTATTCAAACATCTTGAAGATCATATAACTGTTTCTCTTCCTAGAATTCGCTACCTTTAAATATTGGAATTTGGCCTTTAGCTCGAGACTGCAATGACTTAATAGCTTTGAAAACACTTTTTTCTAGGTCCTCTGGACCCCTCAGGTGCTGTCCAATGGCGTCCAGTTCTCGAGGGTCAGTCCAGATGGTGAGGAAGGCTACCCTGGGGAATTGAAAGTCTGGGTGACATACACGCTGGATGGTGGGGAGCTTATGATCAACTACCGAGCCCAGGCCAGTCGGACCACACCGGTGAATCTGACCAACCATTCTTATTTCAACCTGGCAGGCCAGGTAAGTGGACTTGCCTCTGTGCTCCTACCATGTGTTTTGTGGAACGAGCTGGGGAGAGACCAACTCAGGACGGAATTACTCTTGCAATGGGGGTCATCCATGGCGATGAGGAAAAATGGCTAGCAAAGCAGCTGACTTATAGTAGGTGCTCAACAAATGGAAGTTATAGAGAAAGATAGATTGAGTACATTGTATTACCCAGAGAATTATCCCTTTCCCATGTGTTCAGACAAGGAGCTAACTATTTCAAGAACTCTCTCTCATCTCACTGTAACATGAGCTTACATTTGCTTCTTCATTCCACTCCTACCCTTTAAAAAATTCCAGTTAAGGCATTTTTCCATCCTTGGAACTTTAAAAATGGGCTTGGCTCAGCCCCTTTGGACATGCTGCCAACATTTGTATGCTTCCAGCATGTAGCCCGTCCGGAGAGTGCTAGAGAGACACTTTGCACCCCTCAGGTAATCCATCTGCACTACCTTATTCCCTCCTAATGGTAATATTTGGGCTTGTCCAGGAGGCTGTTACATGAGGCAGAGTAGGAAGTTTAGCTAAGCTCTGTAGACTCTATCTATTACTTCCTCTTCATCTGAAAAGCCATCATTGTCTACTATACTTGAATCACTTTGGCATGATTTCCTACCACAAGATGAGGTTCACAGCCAACTAGTAATATCTTGCATTTTTACACTCTTTTAGGAGTCTGCTGACGATGTGCTGCTTTTTTCTAGGATCTTTCCAAATAGCACGAATTAATTGGTTCTTATGTAATTTCCAAAGTTCTCCCCTTAAAAATAAGAACAAGGATTCTAAACTTGTCTATCGCTTATCCTCAGAAACTTACACCGTCCTCCTTAAGATCTTAAAAGATAGGGGCACCTGGGTGGCTCAGTCGGTTAAACGTCTGCCTTTGGCTCAGGTCATGATCCCAGGGCCCTGGGATCAAGTCCCGCATCGGGGTCCCTGCTCAGCTGGGAGCCTGCTTCTCCTCTGTCTGCCACTCCCCCTGTTTGTGCTCTCTCTCTCAAATAAATAAATAAAACCTTTAAAAAAAAAAACAAACCCTAAAGAAAAACCAAAACCAAATAACAGGAATAGAACAAAATATTAGTGTTTTTTTTATAGGGAGTAGATCATGGTGATTTTTCACTGTTTTTCACATTTTTGTATACTTAGGACATACTATTTTATACTCTAAAGAAATAGATTCAGAGATGGAAATTATGTACTAAATATGTAACTATCTGCCGATGTGTTCCAGTCAAGGAGACAAAACGCGAATGGAGGTTCACTAAGGATCTGTCCATTTACCAGGCAGGAGGACCCTCACAGATCACAGACACACCCACAGTGTTAACGCCCTTCTGTATACGTCTCAGTGAGTGCGGCTGGAATCCACAGCCGCTAGCTTCAGGGTTGAGGGGGGGGGAGACATCAGCCCTTTGGGGCCTTTTGGTGAGAGTGGGTGGTCACTCACCAGGCCTGGGGTCCGGGGCCTCTGCAGCTTCGGAACATCTCTTACCCTACCCAGGAAAGCATTATTATGTGTCTTCAACCCTCCCCAGGGAAATAACCCAAAATTCAATCACTTAAAGTGGTCAGCTCATCTTATGTATTTTCTTGTGGCTTATTTATTTTTTAAATTTAATAAGCAGTATGTTTGTTTTGCCTGGGGCCAAATTCTGACTCATCACTTCTAAGTTTGAGTGTTGGTGGCCTGGGAGGAGGACAGAGCTGTGTTTTTCAAAGAATGGAAAAGGTATATAGGTTACAGGTTGTTTGGGCTTTGTTGTCATTGTTCCTTCCTTATCTAACCCCAAACTGGGCCATCACGTAAGAGCTAGGGAAGCAGCCTGGGGGAATTTGAGATGAAGGCAATAGTGGGGTTCCAGCGTGACTGGGGGGTACGTCAGCAAGGACCCAGGTTCTTCCATCTTTCCGTTCTGCCTTTTCAGTGTTTTGGGTCTGTATTCAGGCTTATCCTCTCCTGGTCACAAATCGGTTGCTGCAGCTCCAGGAATCACGTCTTCATATAGTCACACCCAGAGGCCAAAAAGGACCTATTCCTTTTTTTTTATATCTCTAATATTCCATTTTTAAGAATAAACAAAACTTTTCGAGAAGCTCCCCAGCAGACTTTGCCTCACATTTCATGGGTCCAGAAGTATGTCCCGTGCCCTGCCTAACCCAGTCCCAGCAAGGGAATTGGACCACCGTGATTGGCTTTAGGCCAATCAAAATTTACCCAGTGGGATTAGGGAGGGTGTCCTTTCCTCCAGCATACATGGCCTAGCACAGGACGAATCTACAAGTCAGTGCTCTGTAGGGAAAAGGAAGGTGCCCGTAGGGAGTTGCTTTGGCTTTGTTGTAGCTGAATGAAGGCGGTTGTAGTGGGAATGCGTGGAGAGGTCTGTAAAGCCCCGGGCAGGCCACAGAGAGCTCTATAAATGGTTAATGTTCCGAACTAGGAGCAGCTGAGCAAAGCTAACCAAAACCAACAGTGAACCCAGAGACGGGGCTCAAAAGCTGTTGGTGGGTCAGCCTTCCTTGCCAGGTTTTCATCGGCCTAGAAAAGAAATGAATCCTGCAGGAATATTCCACCAGAGTGGATCCTTGCATTATTCCAGGTCAGAAGAAGGATAAAATGAAGCCTGCTTCCCTTTCATTAAGGGAGTGGCTCTCTCACAAATGTTCCTTTCCTTCTCCCTGACCCGGGCTTCTTCCTCATCTCTCAGACTCATCCATTTACTTGGTGCGTGATTGAATCATTTGCTTCCTGCCCTAGTGCTCCAGAACAACCAGAAAAGGGAAATTCCTAAGCAGCTTTCTTCATAATAGTAAAAAACCGGAAACAAGCAAAAGTCTACCAAATATTCATACAATGGAATACTACTCAACCTTCGACTGAGCATTGAGCAGACAGAGCCAAGGAAACAGTCCCCAGTTCTCTTCCCTCATCTCTGCTCCCCTCAGGCCCCGAGGCCCCTTCCGTGCTGGTAGGACCCCTGAGGCACGAGGGGGATGGGAGGAGGGGGAGCCCACCAGCAGGGACCCCTCTAGTCTAGGGCTGCTCTAGGTGGTGTGCAGACCTCTCCCATTTTGGACCTGCTTTCTCGGGTCAGAACACACACCCAACGAGTGACCAAGGTAGCGACCGTGGGGGCAGAGGAGAGACCTCTGTCCTGGCCTTGTCTCCCGTCCACTCCCACCCCTGCCTGAGTGTACCCACCAGGAGGACACAGGAGCAGGGCAGTTCTCGAGAAACAGCCTCCTCGGAGTGTAGTTAAAGCAATTTCTGGCCTGTTTAGACAGAGTCTCATGGTCTCTAAAATCCTGGCATTTCTCCTCAGGATGACTCCATTTGATTGTGTGGGCCTAAGTCTTTCTGACTAGAGGGTCTCTTTCCGGTAACCCGCAGGGTCTGGCCTCCCCTGCTGGCTTCTCAAGAACCGAGCCTAGCTTTCAGTTTAGCTTAGCTCGCAGTTTCTCAGCCCGAGCACACTGACATGTTGGGTCAGACAATTTCTTGTCACAGGGCTGTTCATTATAGGGCATTGGGCAGAATTCCTGGCCTCTTCCCACTAGATGCCAGTAGCATTACCACCCCCAGTCATGACGATCAAAAATGTCTCCAGAACATCGCCCAGTTTTGCCCTATGACAAAATCATCCCCAGTTGAGAAGCACTAGTTTAGCTTTTTTTTTTTTTTTAAGTTTAGCTTATTTTTGAACACTGACCAAACAGCAGCCCTCTCCCGGTTCCCCTTCCACCTCTTCTGCTGTGAAGCTTGAAAATAGACTATTAAACTATAATCCTTTTTATCAGAAACCTGTATGTGTCTTTTTCAATTTGCAAGCAGCTCAACACAGCTTTACTAAACTGTTCTTCACAAGAACCCTGGAAAAGGTGGAAAAGGAGCATCCTTGGCCCAGTTTTACCCTGAAAGACAAGAGATTCTAGGTTAAGTGACTTCCTGGGGCCACTCGATGAGGGCTGAAGCTAGACCCTGGGCTTTCTGACTACTGACCTGTCTTTGAGACCCTGGGAAAGGCAGGCTGCATCTATTTAGTTATTTACTTGCCAGAGAGAGCACGCGTAAGCAGGGGGAGGCAGAGGGAGAGGGAGAAGCAGGCTCCCTGGTGAGCAGGGAGCCCGATGTGGGGCTCGATCCCAGGACCCTGGGATCGTGGCCTGACCCGAAGGCAGATGCTAAATGATCTGAACCACCCAGGTGCCCCAGGCTGTATCTTTAATGGAAGAGATGGGCGAGCTCTCAAAAGCAGGAAGTCCAGTTCTGACTCCCAGGCTTCTGTCATGTGGTACAAGAGTGGGTCCTCTGGGTGGGAGCCAGGCCAGAGAAGGTGGGCAGATACGCCACCTCCAAGCCTGGAGGGATGCCTTGGCCATCCAGCACTTGTGTCTTCCAGGTCAGCAACTCCAGCTCTTCTGTTGGCGTGTGGAAAGAGTGAAAGAAACCCCTCTGCTAAGAAGCCAAAGTTGAAAAGTCTTTCAAACCACTGATGTCTCTCTGACTCTTCCCACTCGTAATTCTACTTAGAAAAGAAGACACGTGCTGGGGTCACCCTTGAAAACTTCTTCCAAATGTATCATTTGCTCTGTTGAGGACCTGTTTACCTATACTTAAATGAATGTATGAATCATCGCTGTAGGCCAAATGGGATTTCTAAAGTATTTGTCAATGCCTGAAAACATTCTGCAACAGAAGTTACAAAGCAAAAATACCTGGGGTGCCTGGGTAGCTCAGGCAGTTAAGTGTCCGACTCTTGATTTCTGCTCAGGTCGTGATCTCGGGGGCATGGGATCAAGCCCTGCGTGGGGCTCCTCACTGAGCACTGACCGTGGAACCTGCTTGGGATTCTCTTTTCCTCTTCCTCTGCCCTTCCCCGCGCCACCGCCCAGCTCACATGCTCTCTCTCTCTCAAGTAAATAAATAAAATAAATCTTAAAAAAAAAAAAAGTAAAAATACAAAATAAGACTAAGCATTAGATCTTCTCTTCTTTTTCTATCTCCCTCCCAGGGTTCCCCAAACATATATGACCATGAAGTCATTATAGAAGCTGATGCCTTTTTGCCTGTGGATGAAACCCTGATTCCTACAGGTTGGTGAACTTCAACTTTTTTTACAGGAAGGCAGAGCTGGGGTGTGATTGGGAGAGTACTGAAACCTCATTTACCTAAATTTATTTTCTCTGTTGGCCTGCCAAATTGCCTATAATTTCCATGATGAGTCATTTATGTTGGTTAAGGTTGGGTGACCATATAATTAAACACCCAAGCCAGGACACTTTTGAGAAGGCAAGGGGATGCTATTAATAATTAAGCCGGGCCAACAGGGCAGTTCTAAACAAACTGGGTCAGATGGCCATCCTAGCCTTACATGGCAAGAGTTCTCTGCTAAAATGTAAATCACCTACTTCTTAGCACTTCAGCAGAGCTAAATTTACCTAAGCATTACCTCACCAGTGCAGGACTCCGACAGAACACAATGTAGTTTTTGATGGAGGAGGAAAGGTTGTACCCTGGGCAAGATAAATGTGTATGTCACCTCTGAGACACAGTTGGGGGGATGCGGTAGCATGGGGGAGTCCGAAGTATCAAAAGGGAAGGTGAGCTGTTACCAAACTCAAACCTTATGGGTGTGTGGGGCACCGCCTAGGTTAACTGGTTTGAAATCATCTTGGTCATTACTATTTGTGATCAAAACTATCTTAGTAAAAATAGGCAAATCTATAGATCCATAGAGACAGAAAGTCGATTAGGAGGGGCTGGGGACAAAGAAGAATGGAAAGTGACAATTGGTACAAGATTTTGGGGGGTAATGAAAAGATTCTGGAATTAGATAGTGGTGATGGTAATACCCGGTAAATATACTAAACACCTGTAAATATACTAAACACTACTGATCTGTGCACTTTAAAAGGGTGAATTTTGTGGTATGTAGATTATATCTCAATTAAAAACAAGAAAGATAGAAACAAACAAACAAACAAACAAACAAACTTGGTTCCTGTGTGGTCTCCAGGTTTAAGTGGTACAGATTTGTACTAGATGGCAGGTGCACCACCATTTGCCCCCAAGGGACAGATGGATGACGGCAAGATGGCGGGCAGGGCTGCTGTTACTTGTGGCAGCTTACAGAAATTCACTTGAGGTGATTACCCAAAGCAGTAGATAAATATTCTTATTAGGATTTCATTAAAATCAGGGCTGAGGTAAGTGCAGAAGGCTTAGTCAAAGAAAATCAAAGTAAACAAAAGTAGAGGATGACGGGAAAGAAGAGCAGAAATCCAGAACCACACAGACACTTTTCCTCAGAAGAAGGGCTGCTGCCCGCTAATGTCCTGTGTTCCGCTCTCTAGACGTCCACTCTGAGCTCCAGCCTTCCATCTGCTGGCAGCTATGTGGGGAGGGTCAGGAAGCCCTTTCTCCCTGTTCCCACCCCCTGGAAGGGTGCTACTACTTTGCTTGTCTCCTGCTAATAAAGAGCTTAGAATGACAGAATGTGAGCACTTTGAAGCCAAGGGCACCATCATAATGAAATAATCAAGTTTTACATCACCACTAATAAGATGTCTTATGTCCTCCTCATATGATGTACTGGAAAAGCACATCATCTGTGTCATATTCTGTCAGAAATGCCTAACCTCCTTCCATTCAGAAGGCATTATGTGAACCCAACTGAGGGACAGTCTACAAAATAATTAACCAGTACTCTTCAGGAGTGTCAAGGTCATGAAAGACAAAGCAAGACTGAAGAATGGTCCCAAAAGAGATTAAGGCAGTAAGGACAACTAGATGCTGTGGGAGATCCTGGACTGGATCCTGAGCCAGAAAGAGGACCTTAGTGGGAACACTGGTGAAATTCTAGTGAAGCATGTAGTTAATAGTATTGAAACCAATGTTAATTTCTTAGTTGTGATCATTGTACCATGGTTATCTATGATGTTAACATTGGGTAAAGGACATGTATACAGAGATATGCTTTTTTTTTGTTAAGATTTTATTTTTAAGAAATCTCTACCTCCACCATGGGGCTCAGACTCACAACCCCGAGATCAAGAGTCACACACCCTACTGACTGAGCCAGCTGGGCACCCCAGAGATGTACTATTTTTATAACCTCTCTGAAGTCTAAAATTATTTCAAATTAAAAACATTTTTTTTAAAAAGCCCAGGTCTCCATGTAAGATGCTATTTTAATTTTCCTGGACACCTGCCTTACTTTATAGGTAAGGGCTTTTATTATATTTTGGCCTCTTAAAATAATGGGGTTGTGTTTATGGCCACTAGTTCAAAATGTTTATGAGGAAAATGGTAAGAATGTGAGCCTGCATACTAAGAAGCAACTTCCGTGAACAGCAGGAGTTAGAAACCCATAAATGTAGGGACTATAAAGCTAATTAGAATAATAATGAGAAATCAAGATAAATGGATTAAAAATTTTTGCATCGCAGTTTTCCTTGCTCCAGGGCTGGGTTTAAAGGCCTTTACATTTGTCTTGGTAACATGTGTCATCTTCTGATATTTACATGACTCAACGTGAAGATGAGTAAGCTTGCCCATCTTGTCCTAGATACTGCAGGATTGCATTGGAACTCTGTCTTGTGAACTCCAAGGGAGAAATGGTGGCGGCTGCTGTTTTGCGACTGATAAGGAAGAAAATGAATTCAGTAGCTTCTAGGTAGAGGTGATGGAATTAGTGTATATTTATTTGTGTATATATAAAATCTTATGCTGTCCTGTTGCATTTTGATCAGATGAAAATCACAAAAATGCATAATTCATGCCATGTAAAGATTATTTGCCCCGATGGTAAAAGATAATGGTGGCAAAGCACCGTAGAGTTTAATGTGTAATCTAATGGGATGGTGAAAACTCATTTAGCTCAGGTCTGCACTGTGAATGGTTTTAGGATCAAATTCTGTACTTTGTACTAATTTTGAACACCTGTGAAACTGAATAGGGCTCTAAGGGCTCTGAACCCTGGGAAGCAAGAGCCCTGGTTTTGGTCTGGGCTCTGCGGTTAACTCACTAGGCAGCTTTCAGTGTATGTGTAGCAGTTTAACATTTAACTTCCCTACACCCCGATCTCTTTCTGCAAACGGGATGGATGTTGAACTCAATCCGATTTTATGGACCAGTAAATTTTCTTTAAAAAATAATTTGAGAGACTTACATAGGGTTGCCCAACTTTTCATTTTGCCAAGTTCGAAAGCTGTCATAAATATAGGGCTGTTAAAACTAATGGGAATGTATGTATATTATATTTCAATTTATTTATTTATTATTATTATATTTCAATTTAAAAAAATAATTTAAACTAACCTGGGTAATAATGAGGAACAGAAATTAATAGTTGAGTAAAGCCTGGCTGGTTCAGTCTGTAGAGCATGTGACTCTCAATCTTGAGATCATGAGTTCAAATCCCATGTTGGGCGTGGAGCCTACTGAAAAAAAAAAAAAGGAAGAAATAGACTATATATATATATTTTTAAAATCCAAGCTGCCATTTATAATCACCATCTTCTCATAAAAGAAAATATTTTAACACCACAAAAGTAGGGCAATTTTAATCTCAGAATAAAGAAACCCCCCTTTTAAATTGAATTCATCTTGCTTTTTAAAGAAATGTGGTAGGTTATCCAAATATATCCCTGTTTTCTATAGACCAGTAAAAATGTTATCATGGACTCATGATTGTGAACCAGTAATTGGTCTGAAAGATCACTCGTAGCTCTTACATTCTGTGATTCTATGAGGCTCTTAATATAACATCTTACTGCTATTTTTCTGCTGTCCTTCAAATCCATTAGAACTCTGTCATGAAAGTAAATAAGTTGCAATAACTTCAGAGCACATGCAAAAATCCATAAGTCTCTTTTACCTATCCTATACTTTACCCGGTCCTACAGAAGTTATGTCTGTTTGCCCAGTGACGCTTCAACTGAAATTACAGGGTTGTTTCTTCTCCTTTGTCAGAAATGCGTGAGAAACAAGTGAAGTGCATGTTTCCTTTGGAACTGCCTCTAAAAATGGGCAGTCACTTCCACTCTGTGCTGCCCTGATGGAAGAATTCACATGTCTGGTCCTCGTTCAGCCAAGAACAAATCTCTGGGAGCCCAGATTTCATCGGATTCTTAACACTGACCCAAAGCCCATGCGCATGTGGCTTAATTCTGAGGCCAGTCCAAAGTCCTTTGGTCATTTGGAAATGCCTCCCCTCTGCTGCTGGGCTCTCCAGGAGTCCACAGGCTAGAGAAGGAGTCAGCCAGAATATTATCCATTAACCTGGAAAATGTGAGGAGAGATAGAACTCGAGACTTGACTTGGTTCAGAGGAAAAAATGCTGCCTGGGGGCTCCCAGATGGAGGAGATGAGAGTTAAATAAAACCTGAAAGGGCAGGTGGAGCTTTGCCAGGCAACGAGGAGAAAGGTGTTCTGGATAGAGAAGAACAAGCAAAGGGAGTTCAGGAACAGCAGGACTCTCCCCAGGAAAGCGCTGGGCTTCTGAAACATCCGGGACGTGCTTTCGGAGGCTGAAAACCACCGGGCCCAGAGGGGTTGGCTGGAGCCATGTCAGCTCTGCACCAGGCTCTGGTATGGCTGCAATCCCGGATGACTCTGGATGGCCCTGGATGACCGTAGGCTGGCCTGGAGTTCAAGGCTGATCTACACAGGGCAGACTCCCAGGTGGACCCGAGTCCAGTCTTAAACTTCTGGACATTCAGCCAGAAGTGGACTGAACCACCAGGCCACTTCCTTGAGACGTGGTACAAGAAACCCGTTAGACCAGCCACACTTGGTTAAGAGTTCTGGGGATTGATATGCAGTATCTAGAGACTGTGGTTGTGCTGAACTGAGAAAAAGGAAGATACTGTTTATTTGTGAGGTGAGGTGAAGGTTTATGATAATAATAGCTAATATTTCGGAGAGGACTTTATAAATGATAATCCACGCCAGAATCCTATAAGGTTGGTTCTGTTAATTTTTCTTATTTAACAGACAGGGAACCTGGAGCCCGAGAAGTGTCAGTAACTTATTGTAACCCAGTTAACAAGTGGTGGGAAACTGGGATTCAAACCTAGGGAGACTGGTATTCAAACTCAGGCTCTTCACTACTCTGTAGTGGAGACCCTACGTGTAGACGGCACTCTGTACTCTGTAGACCCTACGGTGTGGTTAGATGTCGAGAAGTGTTCTGGGATGGGGAGATGGGGCGGGAGAGAAAAGACGAGTCATTTCTTGATGATATAGATAGCCAAGATCACCATGTAGTCATGATACGGGAAGTAAGCCAGGAAAAAAAAAAAGCTTCAACAGTTGTCAGTTCCCATTTCTTTTCTACCTTTTCTAGAAGTAGCTTTAGAGCTTCTCTGTTTTCCTCCTTTTATTTTGAGTTCTCTGCAAAGAAGACAGAAAAGTTATATTGGGGGGGGGTGGCGTGGGAGAGAAAGACAGAGCTGAAGCATAAGAGGCTTTCCTGAGACTGAAGAGCAAGCATAGAAGTGGCTGGCCGTGGTAGGCTGGCCAGGAAGGGAGTTTGGAAAAGGACCAGCTCCAGGACAGTCCAGTTTGAAGATCAGAGTTATTCTCCGTGCCCCTCAGTAACCTCGGAGGTCACTGCACTGTTGCAACGTAGTACCTTGTTTGGTGACGTAGCCCTTGTCCTGCTTGCTCTTGGTCTTCTCGTCCGCCAGCTCTTGTCATGAGCAGGCTCTTGTCATCGATCTCCTGTCTTCCGCTCTGCATGCTGGGCATCTCTGCTGAAGGTGGTAGGAGGTTCGCCAACATAGTAGAAGAAAAGCTTCACCGTGTACCTGGGTAGCTCTCCATCATCTGGAAGGTTCACTTACAGTGAGATCCCTCATTGAACCAGCCCGGTGCTGGGCAGTGAGTTCACGCTAGACCCTTCGGCTCTCCCTGGGGGTGCTGCCTGGTCTTGGGGAAGCCCTGCAGAGGTTGGTGGGCCGCGCTGGTCTCCTTGCGTGTGAATGGCTTTTACTCTACCATCAGTTATTTTAGGCACCATCCCCCACCTTCTGCTTTCCACCCCAAAGCCTTGTTTGTGTCTTTGGGTTTTTTTAGATTTCTCATTTTAGGGTCATAAAAATCCTCATTATTTTGACTTGGAGCTCCCAGAGAGAAAAGTCTCTCTTGTCATTGTTGTATGAAAAAAGAAACTGAGAACTCCTTACCTGCTGCACCCCATATCCTGAGAAGAGACAGCTGCCAAACATGTCTGGAAGGGTAGCTCTGCAGGAGAATTTGGGGTGGCTTTGGAGAAAGCTTGGGGCAACATCGTATAAACATGAGGGCTTTTATCAGATCATTCTTTGAATTCTGTGCAGGTTTGTCCCAAATGCTTCATCTGACAAATCGCAATATCTGTAGCTTCATTTAGCCAGCCTTCTCTTGACTTTCTGCCAACGCCCCCTGGGCTTGCTTTGAAGCTCATGTCTTTCCATGATACAAAGATGTTTAATAGTCCTGGGCCCCTGCCTTTTGTGACTATTAATTTATACTTATGTTTGTGTTTCAACTTCTTTTTGTTTGTCCCTCATAAAAACTGTTTTCTGAGGAAAATGCTGATGCAGATCTAAACTTTGAGGGTGTTTTTCACCTTGGTCATAGATATTCGGTAAATAATTTTTCAGGTGAAGGGAAAACCCACTGTCATGAGAAAGTAGCACCTCTTACTGTACGGTAGCTGTAAATCCGTGGCCGAGGCACTCGGTATAAAAAGGGGCCTTCCCCCCATGTGTGTTGGGGGAGGGGCAGAGCCTTGGCCTCCATTTTGCCTGTTGTGGGCTTACCGATTGGGTGTGATCGCACAGAAAGGAAAGGGTCGCCTTGGCATACAGTTGGAGGGAGCCAAAGCAAGTACATACCATAAAGGCCCCTCGTCTTAAACGCCTAGCCCCCGTTTAGACCTCTCCCCCAGGGAGCGCCCTCAGACCTCTGGCAGCTTCGGGCTCCTGCTTCGCTCCTGCCTCTCTTCCTGTTGGCAGTTGGGGGGAGCCTATAAAATGTCTTCAGCCCTTTCAGTCAGGAAGACACAGAAGACAACAGCCTGCATTACGTGGCTTCTTCATTTCTCCCTTTTCCTGTGCTCCTATTAAAAAGCTCCTTTTCCCAAAGTTTACGGGAAAAGCCTCAGCAAGCCTTCAAAGGGGCCCTTTCAAATAATTTAGTCACACACACCACCCCCCTACATTCCCCCTGGAAATTTCTGCCCTTTTGTCATTCCTGGAGGCTTCCAGGCAAACGCAGGCAAACAATATCCTTTGTGTGTTAGGCTGCAAGACTCTGGCATTTTGCTTTTTTCTGGGGGAAGGAAAAAAGAAGAAGAAGAAGAAAATCTGCTGAGTAAAAGAATAGAATCCATCACCTCCCTTCAGAAGCTACTGCTCTAGATGTAATTATGGGCACTTTGGAGTTGGCAACGGTGTTGGGTCACGTGGTCCTTGCTCACAGGTGTCTCTGGCGCCACGGCTGCACCACAGGAAGGCCTTTCTGCAAGGCTCCGAGCTCAGTTCACCTGGAGACCAAGAGCAGCGTCTGCAGCTAAGCTGAGAGGCTGGGTTTGCATGTCGGCAGTTAGCTGAGCTTTGCTTCTTCTGAGCAGTTGTTCTTCCCTACTTGAAAAAAAAATGCAGCCCATAGAGCATGTCCCACTGCTTAGGATGGGCTTCTGCTCTGTTACTGGGGCATCTTCAGATCCTCTCGAGTGTATGTTTCTGTTTGTTGTCAGGGCTGTCCCTCTAGATTCCCAAAAGTGCAACTCCTGGAAGCTGTTTATCAGGAAGGACCAGTGTATAATCGGTGTCCACGGAGAGAGAACATTCTAGTGCTGGATCTCTGTGCACCCATGTCGGGCATTTAGCTTCGACACCCGAGTCCGGTTGTCCTGTCCTGGGGCAACAAGAGGAAATCGGTCCCTGGAGCCCTGCTCAGGTACAAAGCCAGCTAAATGTAAGCAGGTGAGAAAATTCAGGCCTCCGTCTCCCCAGGGATTAATTCATTCTCGGGGTTGTAAACATTACACGTCCCCCTTGCGCTTTATAGAACTGTGAGACTTGGAGGCAGCGTGGGCAACCTGCCCAGAGAGATATTATCATGTACACAACATTGTGCAGAACCAAGCACGTGTCTTTATAGGCATTTGCAGCACAGAGCTTTTTTTTTTCTTTTAATTTTGCTGTTCTTTACTTGCAGTCGTAGATGAGGAATTAAGAAAGCAAAACATGAATGCTTTGACTAGGTTTTTGCCTCTTAAAGTAACATTAGTAAAATTCTATCTTATTCTTTTCCTTGAGAAAAGATACCTTTCATTTTTATAGAAATCTACACAACCCACTCTGTCCCCCAACCCATCTGTGTTCGCTTGCTGTTCTTGCTGCTCAGTTTTTGAAAGCGCCTTCTAAAATTACATGAAAGCAGCCCCATTTTGACAAAATTAGAATTCTGGTACGAAAGGCTTATTACCATGAGCCTGTGGAGAAAGGCCCAGCAAAAGCCTTTGTATTTTATTTCACCCTCTCTGGGTTCAACCTACAATTCGGTCAATTTTATAATTACTAACCTAGGGCAAGTTCAAGCCTCTGCCCCGGAGAAATAACAAATTCCAAAGTCGTCTCCGGTTCAAAGATGGTGCAAATGAAGACTGCTTTGATCTACATGTTTTAATCATTCTGGAGCCTCTTACGGAAAATTCCTTTAGACTTTCTATGTTTCTAAACTGTTGGGCATCATACTTGCTTCAAACCTACATGCGTCCTCTTTCTTTGCTTCCCACTTCCCCCCACCCAGTAGCATTAGTCATCAGGTGCTCCCGATTTTTTAAACTTAAGACTGTTTTTTTTTTTTAGAGAAGTTTTAGGTTCACAGCAAAATTGAGCAGACGGTACCAAGACTTCCCATATACCCATGCCCCCACACAGGCGCAGCCCCTCCCCCCGCCTTTTCAACATCCCCCACCAGAGTGGAGCATTTCTTACAACTTGATGAAACTATATTGACATACCATCATCACCCAAAGTTCATAGCTCACATTAGGGCTCACTCTTGGACAAATGGGTAATGACATGGATCCCTCCTTAGGATAGCACACAGAGTATTCACTGCCCCCCAGATCCTCTGGACGTAATATTAGCTTCAGCCATCCATCTGTCCACTTCCTCTTTCCTTTTGAGTCTCCCCTCCCCCCCTCCCCAGTATTTGTTAATCATCAAGTCTTGGTGATTTTTAACTCCTAAGTGTTTCTTGAATCTGTCTCTTTGGTGTGTATTATTGATTATATGGTTCTATTTCCATCGTCACTATCCTGGTTAGGCTGTCTTGTCTTGTCTAGATCACTGCCTGGCTTCTATTACGAGTTTTGCAAGTTGGGATCAGTGAATGAACAAATGAATCTGGAAAATAGCTCTCTAACTGGGGGGTGGGGGAGGAATGTCTCTTTAGATCTAGCTTCATCTGGTTACTAAAGTTATCTATCTAAAATGCAAATCTTGGGCGCCTGGGTGGCTCAGTGGGTTAAAGCCTCTGCCTTCGGCTCAGGTCATGATCTCAGGGTCCTGGGATCGAGGCCCGCATCGGGCTCCCTGCTCAGCAGGGAGCCTGCTTCCTCCTCTCTCTGCCTGCCTCTCTGCCTACTTGTAATCTCTCTCTGTGAAATAAATAAATAAAATCTTAAAAATAAAATAAAATGCAAATCTTGCTTGCATACCCTACAGCTTAGAAACCTTTGAGGCGGCCTCCTAGGCCACACACCAGCTGCCTCCCAGACCCATCTCCGACGGGCCTCACTCATAACCCCCCACACCTGCCACCCACGGGGACCGCCCAGCTCCCCCTTCTCTGTTGCATAAACCCCTGCTCTTCAAGGCTATACTTTGTCCTTAGAAATCTTTTCCCCACTTCCTGGAAACAATAGATTCTTTGTTGTTCAAGAGTTTGTGTAATGACAGAAACTGTGCAGAGCTCACCCTGTGCCCAGAGCTCACTTTTCTTATCTTCCCCTCCACAGTGTGCCCAAGATGATCCACCAGGATTTAGTTACAGGTCTAAAGTAGGGAACTAGAAGCGAGCTTCAGGTTTGCTCTCTTTGGCTTAAAGCTAGAAAACTAAGCTAAACACAAAAATGAAAGAGCCAGGCTGTATATTCTAGGAACAGGTACTCCTTCCTTTCCCTACACACAAGCTCTCTTCACTCCTCTCGCTTCTGGACATTTGTTTTCAACAGAGCATATGAACACAACAGTGCAGGATTCAGAAAGCCTGGGCACAAGTCTCCCTCCTACTGCCCACCAGCTATGCACTCAGGTCAGCTAGGAAAACTTGCTGGGCCTCGTAACCGAACCTGCTCCCATCAGATGAAGGTTACATCAGCCGAACTCTGAAATCCTGTCAGTTTCTAACCCTGATTCAGACACTCCGTGGACCCTCTAACCCAGATATGCCTAACCGGGATCCGTACATGGATGTCTGGGAAGATGATGAGAGATCTTCAGGGGCTTCATGGGTCCCCCAAATTCTGTGTAAAGCCCTGTATGAGTTGATCGCCTCATCTTGGTCCACAAAGGGTTTGTCTTTTTTGTGTGCGAGGGGGTGGTTCTCTGGTCTTTTTTCCTCTCTCGATGTAATGATAGTTTATGGTTATCCTACTGTGTATTATATATAAGCTAGCCATTGTTTTGGAGATGAGTAATAGTGTGTTTTCCTTTGGGTAATCTTCAGGTTGGCTTTACAGTTTTTTGGCTAATTCATCACCAACTGATTTTCTGAAGGGAGCTAGAAGACTAGCTAGAGGAGGAAGACGGCATTCCCAGAAGGAAAGTAACTTCAGGGTTCCCTCTGGACGAGCAGCAGCTACCAGCGGGGGAGGGCTGGGTGGCCAGCTTCTCTGTTTCTGCTTCATCAGATGAATGCAGTTGCCTTTCCATGTCCACCAGCCCACGCTGCAGTCAAGACTCCAGGCCTGGCCGTCGGTCCGTGGAGTATCAGAGCAGGCACGCACGGGGGCCTCACCGTAGGCGGGAACCAGAGCTTGGTGTCCGTGGTGTCCTGGTTGTCACCTTCAGCTCTGCAGTTCCGGACAGGCATCTCTAGGTGTGGGGCTGCTCCCCACGCTCTTCTTTTTCCGTTCTTCGTCACCAGCCGACAGCAGGCACCTGCTCTGTGCCAGGTACTCCGCCAGCCCCAGGGAACAATGTTGAACAAGACGGATCCGCCCTGCATGTGTGAGAACACATGTGCACGCGTCCTGTGCTTACAGTAGTAAGGCTCATGTTAGTAAAGAGAGGATTCGAGTAACACTACAAAAGTGAGACTCATGATACGGTACTTATGGAATGTTAGTTACCTGGAGCTGTTTCTGTGATGACAGGTCCCTCCTAGACAGTTCGAGGAAGTTCACGACAGAAACTCTAAGGACTTCTGCCGGTAGCAATGATACTCTCCAACCGGGTGCGGTACTGAATCCTTCTCTATCAAAGGGCCCCAAGAACAGTTCTGCAAGGCTCCAGAATAACTCCCGAAGCAGTACTTGTGTTCCCTGCTGGAGAACCCATCACTGCTACAAGACTGGCAAACATGAGCCAGCATGGTGGAAATTTGGCAGGAAGAACGCTCAGAAATTAGCACTTGGCCAGGCATTATGTAACTCCTATGGAAATTTCAGACTAACAAGTACTTTTGCTAGAAGAGATGGTATTTGCTAGAGCTCTGACTACCACCCTTGGAGAGCCGGTATTTAACACCCTCCTGCCACACCCTGGGTCTGGACAGCGCCTGGCTCTCGCACATTCCCTCAAGGTCACCCCATCCTGAAGGAGCTGAGAGGTGACTGTGGGCTTTGCACTATGGGCCTGGGGCCGATTCACATAAGTACTCAGAGCAGACTTATATTTAGTTCAAAGAACATTTATGGAGCACCTGTTGATTGCTACCTGCTTCCTGAGGCGCTGGCCAGGCAAAGATGATCAAACACCCTCTCTGCCCTTGGGAAGCTCACAGGGAGTGAAGAATCTAATGTGGTCAGGACAGTAGAAGCAGTAATGGCCATGGGGCTAAGGGAGCCCAGAGACAAGGGTAGGAGGAGGCTTTCCTAAGATCACCCTGAGCTGTAAGAAGTCTCTTAGTGTCTGTGAGGATCTAGCAGCAAGGAGAGTGATGTACATTTGTGAAACACTCCCGATATTGAAGGTGTAAGGAAAGCTTAGACTAAAGGTGCCAAGGTAGCTGGTCAGAGGTAGAAAGCAAAGAAAGAGAAAAGGTGACCGGAAGTCTCAGAATGACCAACAGCATCAGTACTCCAGAGAGAGCTGTCCCCGAGGAGGCCTGGGGAGAGTGCGCGGGCCATCGGTCCGTTCCTGTGACCTCATTTCACAGTGTGGTGAGCGTAGAAGCCAGGCTGTGACAGCTGGAGGGGCCACTGAAAGTGAGGAAGGAGAGGCAGGGAACATAGGCCAATGAGGAGTTTTCTCGAATACAAAATCTCAGGTCCCACCTCAGAGATTCTGGTTCATTTGCTTTAGTGTGGGACCACTGAGCTAGTGGGAACCACGGGTGTGAATATGGTTTCAGGAACCCGGGAAGGGAAGAAGACAGGGTGCCGCCATGAGGTGGAGACACAGGCTCAAGGAAGAGGTTTTGTCAGGGGGGAGGAGCTGATGGAGGGTAAGTAAAATGTTTGTCAGAGGGTTCCAGGTGAGGATGGAGACCAGGAATCTGTGGTGGCCTCCATTAGTGGTACTGGGAGTTTGCCCCAGGGTCTCTCAGGAGCCTCAGGTAGGGAGCAGAGAAGGTGGACTGTGGGATGATCCGAAGCTGGCGTTTGTCGGGTAGGAGGGAGGATGTAAGGCAGGTCACTAAGAGCATTACTAACCAAAGCGGCTCAGGTCATAGACCCAGGGCCCAGGCACATAGCAAACAAAGGACTTGAGGGCCTGACATGAGGGGCCTGACGGATGCTCTGGCAGGGGAGCCTGAAGACCAGTGGAGGGTAGTGGCACTCTGGAGAACAGGTCTTTCAGGAATGCCCCTTCGGGAAGGCTCTGGACAGACAGTGGGCATGCTTTCCACGGGCAGCAAATCCCTGGGTGCCATCTTGAAGTGAGTCTAGGATGGAAAAATTCTCTGCGTGAAAATGCCTCATGTGGGCCCAGCTGTGAAGTGTAAAATTGCCTTCTCACCTGAAAACATGTAACTGGGTTTCGCATTTTATGCTTCGGATGACATGTAATATCCAGAAGCCATACCCTCCCCCTATTGTGAGTCAAAGTAAAATCAGGAAATGCTTAGTGAAAAGGGAAAAAAGAAAAAGAAAGAAAACAGCAGGAGAATAAAGCCACAAACCCAAAGCTTCGGCAGAGGGAAGGGGGAAAAACTGCAGCAGAGACAAGCTTTGAGGCTGTGCGATCTATGACAATTTATAGAACCTAAAAAAAAAAAAAAAAAAAAATCCCAGGGTGCTTTACTTGCCAACCACTGGAATGAAGACAAAATTCCCACCCAGGGTGTTACTTTTAATTATCATTCTCTTTATGTTGTTTCTTAAAATAATAACAGGCATTCTGGAGATGATACACCAAGATGGCTTAATGAGGTGTCAGATGAGTACCTGTGCCCAGGAGCCCCGTGACCAGGGGCTTCCTTATGCGAGTCTGACTGACTTTGGAACCTGACTAGATTCAGAAGCAGACAGGACTGGAGCAGCCGGACAGGAAGCACAGCTAGGCTGTCCCCATGGAGACCAGGCTCCCACCGCAAGGCGCTTTTCCCGTTGCCCAACTTTCCTCCCCACCTACAGCCCCCCCCTTTTTTTTTTACTGAGATGAATGTTGAGATCACCTGGGGAGCTTGTTAATATACAGATTCTGACTCCCATGGTCTGACGGAGAGCCTCTGGGTCTGGTTTCTAAAAAGCCCCAGGTGATGGTCCTGGGTCCATCCTTTCTCTCACCGCCTGAAAAGCTCGTGAAAACTCTGTCTGGCCTCAGGTTTGTTACTTTTTCCGTTTTGGGGCACATGCAGCTCCCCTTTCGCTGCCCTCCCCAACAACCCTGCTGTCCTCTTGCTCACCCTGAGCTCCGCTCCCCATTTCAACTCTTCCTTCTCCCACTTCTGGGCCTCTCTATAGGTCATTCTACAAAGAGCTGCCCTCAGCCAATGGCCTCCCTAGATAAGACAAGCTAACAGTTTGATTTAAAAAAGTGAGAGGAGGGAAGTAATTAGATATCACAGTGCGTCCCTAAAGGGAACAGCCTGCTTCATTATGTTTATCACATGGACCAATGGATCTACAGCTTTGGAAGGTCACAGTTGGGAAAGTTGAGTCCCAGACTATGGACTCCTCCGGCACTTGGTTGCCTCCAGGTCAGGATGGTTCCTCTCCACCCTGGGTCAGCATGTCAGAAAGGCCTTCCAGAAATCGAGCTGGGAATCTGTCTACCTAGAGCCAGCCCCATCTTGCCAACTTCTTGGCTCGAGGCCTTAGAAGGTAGTTGTCCTGTTGCCCCCAAGTCATTTCTTCCTCCAGGAAGAGCTGTTCTTCTGCCATGAGTTGACCATTCTGGTCATGGCCCTCTGATTCTGCTTCTCTATGTCCAGGCTTCTCCGTCTGGGATGCCCATGCAGCACCAAGTTATCAAGAACTGTCACCACCTCATTACACTCTTTAGGTGACTCCTGTTGAACTTACTGCCAACCACATCCTTGAAGTCGCTTTCACACATGCTGTGGCTCAGCTGCATCTCCCTAGTCAGTACGAATTGTAGTCATTAGACTTAACGTTTACGAGTATCAGTATAACATGATAGCTAAGAACACGGGCTCTGGAACCCGACTGCCTAGGGGTGAAGCACTTAATGGAGAACCGTGTCCTTATTAGTTATCACCGTTGTGATTATCATTGTCACCCCGTGCTAAGTACTTTGCCCACAAGAACTGTTTTAATCCCCATGACAGCTTCCGGGGACAGGGGCTAGATTGTCCCAATTTCACAAGGAAGGAGATGGAACCTCCAAAGATTCTTTTTTGTGCCCAGGGTTAGAGTTACAATGTAAAGCGAGGCAGTGTCCTTTGCTTTTTGGTTTTTGGCTTTTTTGAACACAAGTGCAGGACTGTCTTTTTTGCTGTTATTCACCAGTTTCGTCTTCTCACAAGTGCTCTACCCCCACTTTGCACTGTCTTTCGGAGTCCTGGTTCTGTTATCCCAAGCGCATCTGCCTCCCAGCTTCACGCTGTCTGTCCTAATTTGAGAAGAATACCTTCTCTCTCTTCATCTAGATCATCCACAGATCAGAGGCCACGTGACAACTCCCCACGGATTCTGCTCACTGAAGCCCCAGTGCTCCATCTCCCAAAGCTCCCCGAACCGGCAGCTCTGTAACCCGGTCAGGGAAGCCGAGGGGTTAGCCCGGGGCTGATTCGTATTTGAATATATCTGTATTCGGGTTCTAGTGAGCGTGCTTCATTTTTCCTTCCAAGACTCCATTCCATTCCAGGGTTCTCCCCAGGACAGAGGGCAGCTCCTAAATTTACAGTTTGTGAAATTGACCCTCCAGGCAGGGCCAGCTACAAAAACGGAGTCGAATGCAGGGTCTGCACAACACACATACCAGGGAGGTGATTGACCACGTTCTGCAGATAATGAGACCTAGGAGGCTGGCTCTGCCTTTCAAGGCTCCCTTCCTTCTGACTCCACAGGCCTTCTATGTCCTGACTAAACCATGGGAGGCTGAGCAGTCGGGGTGGTCAATATTTCTGTGTAGGGGAAACATGGGGACCCCAATCTCATTGGAAGGGAGGCTGGGCGTGCCTTGAAACTTAAATTGTAGGTTTATTTGGAGCAATTTGCAAGAAAGGGGAGCACTGATGGACATCAGAGGGGCTAGATCCCTCACACAAGGCCATTTCTTGGTGCTGCCACTGTGCCAGTTGACCAGAAAGGCTGGGCTGATTTCTTCCCTCTCCCCTCTGCTGGTTCTGTTCTCTGACCCTGGGCCATTAGTGCATTTTGGCTCGCTTCAATTACCACTCTTCTTGGCTTCCTGTGATCCATGACTGTGGGAGCCTCCTGGCTTGGAGGACAGCAGGAAGCCATGGGTCTGCCATTAGCCTGGGCTCCCTAATCACTCCACTGTCGCTGGAGCCCACCCAGCCTCCTGTGAAGCGCAGAACAAGGAAACTGTTTCTGCCCCAACACGTTCCCCTTTTGAAATCATCAAGCAAACGCCGAACACTGCCTCTCTGGGTGGTCAGGCAGAAGGGCTGTTCTCCCTTGCTGGAGCAGGTACCCCGCATGGAGGGACCATGGGCAGACCGAGCGCAGTGGATCCAGGAGGATTTGGGGAAGGCAGTCTTATTCTCATAGATCAACATCTGCCCTAGCAATGCACGCAATCTTGGGCAGTGGGCGCCCCAGGATGCCATGACAGTGAGGGGGACAGGTGAGGGAGCTTGCGCTGGGAAGGAAAATGCCTCTGACCTTAGTGAGCCCTTGGTATGATGCCAGATGCCTAAATGCTGATTTTGACACATCATCGGGAAAACAAAGTAGTTAAAGCATGGACCCGAACCCTGACTGCTTAGGTTTAAATCTAGTTCTGTGACGTTGAATCATTTACTTAACCTCTGCAAAATTCCTGTGTAAGCTAAAGGTAATCACAGGAGCACCTTCACTGGTCGTGAAGAATAAATGAGGTATCACATGTAAGGGGCATAGCACAGTTCCGGGCATTTCGTAAAAAGCTTTGTAAGGATTAATTGCTATTATTCCCATTTTCATCACCATCACCACCATTTCTGAGTGTTGACTGTGTACCAGCCACTGAGCTAAGCACATACACGCGTTAGCTCATTTCACTACTCTTTGAAAGAGGTCTAACGCTTCAGTTATGCCTCAGTTGAGGAAACGGACATCTGGAGAGGTTAATTAAGCTGTATGGAGCTAAGCTGGTAAGTCACTGGGGAAGTTGGGATTTGGAGCCAAGTCTCCCTAACTCCAGAGTCTATGCTGGTATCACCCCTGGCCATGTTCCATAGAAACAGCTATGTTACAAAGTACTTCCTGCCCAGTGGATAGGAATGCAGCGCATTTACATGCCTTACTTGTTTAATTTTCATAATCCCATGAAGTAGATATTCTTATCCCTGGTTTACAGATGAGGAAAGCAAGGTTCAGAGAAGCTAAGCAACCTCCACACATTTTTACGGCAAAGAATTTAAATCCAGACTGCCTGACTCTTTTTTTTTTTTTTTTACATTTCTTTTTAAAGATTTTATTTATTTGAGAGAGAGAGAGAGCAGGAGAGGGGAGAAGGTCAGAGGGAGAAGCAGACTCCCCATGGAGCTGGGAGCCTGATGCAGGACTCTATCTTGGGACTCTAGGATCATGACCTGAGTGGAAGGCAGTTGCTTAACCAGCTGAGCCACCCAGGCTCCCTGCCTGACTCTTAAAATCCATTCTAATGTCTATTGAGTGTGACTGCCAAGCAAGTGAGCAAAAGTGCTGCTCCTGGGAGGTTGAGAACAGCCCTTGGTGACCTCAACTCCTGCTAGCCACTGTGACCCAGGGAGACACAGTTTGCCCGATCAGCCCCCATTTCCTGAGCTATCATTAGAGGCAATTTCCCCTTTCTCTGATGCTTCACTTTCCTGCAATTTCTGTAAGCTGTTGATTTGCTCAAATGAAGACAAGCTCCTGCATGTGTATTTCACGTATTCGTTTATTGTACATCCTGCAAGAATAGGGAGGCATCATAGTTAGTCCAGAAGGAGGCCCGGATGTATTGTGCATAGCCTTTGCCTAGAGGAGGAGTCTGCCAGGGGACCTCCAGACTGCATTTCTTGCCATAACCTGAGGTTATGTGACTGGAACATTCCAGATGTGCATTTCAGTATCAGGTCATGAGAGGAACTTGCTCGGTGAGGAGTAGTGGTCCAGGTGGAACAGACTCACCGGCCTGGAAATCAGGGATTCTTAACCAGTCATGCATGGCTGGTCTTCAGAGGTTCTGAGAACATTCTTTACATTTGGATGCATTTTCCTAGAGAGTCAGCCCATAACTTTTACGGTATTCTCAAAGGAGTACATGACTCCAAAACCAGTTTAAAAACTACAGTTCTGGATTTAAAAATCACTAAGGAAGGAAACTTCAAAACAACAAAACTAAACCAAAAATTGGAATCCTTTTTTTAGTGAAAATGGCAACGCTCCCTAGAGGCAGAAATGCACCTTCCTTTTGCATCAATGATTTATGCTATAATGAATAAGTGTTCTCTTTGTTCTCTATTTCTGGAGAGAGAGAGAGAGAGAGAGAGTAACAGAGAGACAGCACTTTGTGCCAGGCAGGTCCTGCCCTAGAGATAGGTTCCTTCCTATCGTTCTCTCAATTCAACCTCACAATATCTGTTTTAGGTAGATACTAATATTAGCTCTATTTTATAAATAAAGAAATTGAATCTTACAGAGGCATAGAAACTTACCCAAGGTCAGTTAGTCTGTCTAAATCCTAAGATGTCTTACTTAGATCTGCAAATCAAAATATAGGACAAATCATAGAAGATAATTTTCAAATAATATACTTAATTTTTAAAACATTTCCTTTCTTTTAAGATTTCTTTTTTAAGGGAGAAAAAAATGGAAAAAATTTCTCCTCTCACCCAGATTTTTCTAGAAAGTCTATGCCAGATTTTCTTTTCTTTTTTTTCCCCTCTTTTCCCCAAATAACTTTTAATTGTTATAATAAATAAGACTTTGCTGAGTGGGACTATGAGTTTATGGCTGCCCTCGTGTCACTGATGAGAGAGAAAGGGGGCTGGCCAGGCTAAAAATGAATGAACATGGAGTTGCAGTGACTGTTGCAGTAACCATCTGTTCCTCTTCTCCGGGAGTCAGGCAGGGCCACCAGGCAGAGCAAAGAGCTGTTTCTGATGATGAGAAATTAAAAGCATTAAATTAAAATTCACCCCAGGTGGATTTTCTCAGTCAGACACCAAGAGAGTGTTCATGCCCAGATGTTACAAAAAAACCATTCCATTGGAGTCAGTGTTTGATCGGTAGTTCAAAGGACTAAATTTACCTTTTCAGTTTCTTCACTCGTTTGCCCCCCAAATTAAGTCAGAGCTCAGAGCCTCTAGGATATGTGTAACATAAATGCATCTTGCCCACACTCTAGCTACAGCTCTACAGGGCACAGGAGTCCATTCCGCTGCTTGTTCAGTCCTGCACCCTGTCCACTGAGCCAGTCCCGACTTATCCCTCCAGATAAGCCTCCTGTCACCACCTCTGGAAGGCCTTTCCTGACCCCCACAGCTGCATCGGGGGCTGCTTCTCCCTCCACGAGAGCCCACTGGACGCCACTGTCACTGTCTTTGTCACACTCTCCTGTCAGTGTTAATTTTTTTTATCTGTCTCCTTCACCAGATTCTATGCTCTCTGAGGTCAGTTTCATGCCTGGGACCTAAAGGCTACTCAAAAATGCTTGAACTAACAACTTTGTGTTTGTTTTTTCCCCACCCAGAAGTAATTATGAGGATTAGTGTTCTTAAGGTAGAACCAATTAAAGACACTTCTGAATATGTAATAAAGGGAGGAGAGGGGCGCACAACCTTCTGTCAAGACTAGTCAGGTGCAGGGGCGCCTGGGTGGCTCGGTGGGTTAAAGCCTCTGCCTTCAGCTCAGGTCATGATCTCAGGGTCCTGGGATCGAGTCCCCGCATCGGGCTCCCTGCTCAGTGGGGAGCCTGCTTCCCCCCTCTCTCTCTGCCTGGCTCTCTACCTACTTGTGATCTCTCTCTCTGTCAAATAAGTAAATAAAATCTTTAAAAAAAAAACCAAAAACTAGTCAGGTGCCAAGAGGTGAAAACATCCTAAGGAAGTGTACTCCTTATCTATTGCTATATAATAAATTACTCCACACTTCATGTACTATTCTCCATTGTTTCTGTGTCAGGGATTTAGACAGGGCATAGCTTGTGTCTGCTTGTGATGTCTGGGGCTCATTCACTCACATGCTCACTAGTGGCGAGGGGTCTAGCTAAGGTTCTCAGCCAGAACACCCCACAGATGGCTTTTCAATGTGACTTGAGCTTCCTTACAATATGGCGGCTGGCTTCCAAGAGCAGATAACCTGGAGAGCAAGGGCCAAGCCAAAACCACTTTGTATTTATAACCTGAGCTCAGAAATCACATAGTATCATCTGTGCTGTATTCTGTTGGTTGAAGCAGTTACAAGGGTCCTTCCCGGTTTCAGGTAGGGAAAAGACTCCACCTCTCAGTGAAGGAGTGTCAATATCATACCGTAAGTAGAGCCTGTGGAATGGGATACATACTGGTGTGGCCACCTTTGAAAAGTGAAATCTGCCCCACGCTGTCATGGGGGAAAGACCGAAATCCGTATAATAGAATACAGATATGAACCCCTTAGGTGAGAAAAGAGAGATGAATGAAGGCAGATGGGTTTCGTGAAGGCAGTGAGTTTTTCCTTTGCTGCCAGAAGGACGGTGATTACAACTCTGTCAGGAATGCATGTAGGAAAAGGAAGATTTAACACCTTGTGAGAGAGATCTGGAATGTTAGAGAGTCCTGCTTCCAATTAATAGGTCGACATCATCTTCCTGCAAGGATGGGGCAGCTGTAGTTGCCAGACTGACACATCTGTTGAGGTTGCCTGTAGACATCAGCTCATTCCTGGCTCACTGTCATCCTAACACCACTCTTGTCATAGTCCTTAATTATTTCATTATCCATATTGATGATACTGACCTCTCAGCTTCTTCTTGACATCCTCTCTTCCAATGATCTTGTCCCCCAACCTTCTCAGTTACTCAGTCCCATGGTCTTTGTCATGGCCTTGACTTTGTCATCACCTCTTATTGTAGCCATCGATAGTCCCTATTTAAGATGTCTATCCCAGCCCCAACAATTCTTTGATGCCACACAAACCTCTAGTCCCTCGCTCCTACCATCCTTTCACTGCCCCTTGCCTGCTCACAAGCTAGCTCCCCACCTACTTAGATCAGAACTCCATCATTAGATTCACCCCTTCGCATGTGCTCCCCACTCCCTTAGCCCCCTCCCTCTCCTGTGTATTCCAGCAAACCCCACCTGCCATACCCTCCACAGCTGCCACCACGCAAGGACTGGTCTCACCCTAATAAATTCATGACAATAACAGGAGAGTCTATAGTGGGGCCAGCAGTCAGGCTTTCCTTGAAATGGGGAAGTAGAAATGCCACCTCAGGCTGCTTGCCTGCCCCAGCGCCGTGATCCCAGCTCTTTGGGTCAGAGCCCGCCATCTGCCAGGCATTATGGCATTGCTGCTCAGACCTTCATGCACAGCCAGCCTGCAGGAGCATTAAGAAATTCCCTTCAGAAAGCAGCTTCTCTCCGCCGACACCCCAGCTTTCTGGTCGCTTCAAAACTGAAGTCTGGTGAGGTGACATCCCCTCTGAGGGTACCCTTTCCATTTCCGCCTCATTTTCTGTACACTCAGCGTTGCTGAAAGAGCTATTTTGACATCTTCTATTCTTAGCACCAAAGCACAAAGTCACATATGCAGATAGACCAAAATTAGAAGAACAGCACATTGATTTTCCAAGTTCTTTGAAGAATCAAGAACACTTGGGGGCTTGGGGGTAGAAGGGGTAACCAAGTCAGTCCAGGGTGAGGAGCCTGGAGACTTTGACACAATGGAGATGTGTCACCTTGGGCAAGTCCCTTTAGCTGTCTGGGTCCCAGTCTTAATCATCTGCAAAGCAAGGGGACTGGATGAGGTAATTCCTAAGCCCCTTTCTATAGATCTTTCATTCTGACTTTGCCGCAGGATGCTACAACATTCACAGTTTCCCTGTTTTTTCTGCCTCTACTTCATTCATTCATCAATTTTTCAATCAAGTAAAGGCTCACTTCATGCTTAGAAGGTACAAAGATAAAAAAGGACACGATCCCTGGCCTCTGGGAGCTTGATATAATCCTATAATTATGCCTGATGTGATCAATGTTTTGAAAAAAGCATGTTCAAAGTGTGATAGGAACCAGGTAGAAAAGGACATTAATTCTAGCTGTGGAGGCTGCAATCCTTCACAGAGGAAATGGCAGCGAAGAGTAAGTATTCTTAAACAGCTTTGCCAGGGTGGGGTGGAGGTAGGCACAGAGAGGACATTCCAGTTATGAGAAAGGGCCCAAAGGCACAGTGAATCTGGGGGACAAATTCCAAGTTTTCCATATGCCCGACTGAGTCAGGGCATGAGGCTGGAAAAAGGGAGATTGGAACCCTCTCTCTTTTTTTCTTCTCATTGAGCAAAAATCTCATTTTGGAATTATCCCAAGTTTCTCATTTTTTTTTTAAACAATTTTTTTTTAAGAGTTATTTATTCATTTGACAGAGAGAGAGAGATTACAAGTAGGCAGAGAGGCAGGCAGAGAGAGAGGAGGAAGCAGGCTCCCCGCTGAGCAGAGAGCCCGATGCGGGCCTCGATCCCAGGACCCTGGGATCATGACCTGAGCCGAAGGCAGCGGCTTTAACCCACTGAGCCACCCAGGCGCCCCCAAGTTTCTCATTTTTAAGTCAGGACTTCTCTGCCATTCTGAAGTCTTACCCCCTCTAGGCTCTCCTTTGTGTTAAATATTGTATCCTGAAATTTGGCCTGTTTGTTTAGGCCACCCTCCTGAAACCATTTATCATTTATTTCCATGTAAGTAAAAGGCAGCAAATAATAGCTTCATTTTACAAAGAGAAAAGTTAACATAAACATTGATTTATGGATTGCTTAGTATCAGGTAAACAGACTTGAGTATGCTCTCACTCCCTCCTTCATGGAAACTCCTTGGCTTTCTTGTTACCTTGAAGTCAAGAAAAATAAGTAATCTTGACTGACTTGTGCAGTGTTACACTGAGACTGTCATAAGGGTTAGATTTTGAGTCAAGCATGACTTTAAGGAACTAAATATTGTGAATACCATATAAGGTTAGGGAGGAAAGCATAACATAAGTTAATACTCAGAATAAGGGTTGGTAAGACTAACAGCTGCTGCTTTTTCCCAGACTAATTGTTTCATTAGGAAACATTTTACCTTTTTAAAAATCAGTGTGGGAGGTGGTTGGTCACGCAGACTTCACAAGACAGAAGCACCCAGGTGAGTCATTACCTGGATTTGGTAATCCAGGATTTGGCCTTTGGCCTAAGGGACCCAAAAAGTTCAACTATTCACTCTCCCAGAACTGATCAGGGTTTAGAGGGCTGACTCTGAATTCAGATGTTTAGAAAGCAAGCTCTTTATATTGTGTCTCTAGCACCATCTACTGGGAAACAGAAGTGCCTTTATTAGGATTCTTAATAGTTGAAAGCATCAGAAACCCAAGTCAGGTGGCAAAGAGAAAGGAGAAAGGGTGAGAAAAGAAAAGCTTAGCAGATTCTAAGAAACAGAGGATTAAGTGTATTATACTGAAGTTACTTATATATAGATATAACCACTAAAGCAAAATTACAAACTTTTGAACTTACAAGACACACACATACACACACAGAGACCATATAGTAAAAGATTTTAAAAAGCAACAACAAAAATTCATAAACACAGAAAGCACACCATAAGATGTAATGACAGAACTAAGAATAATTAGAACATACTTAGTCATAGTGATGCCATAAAATGCCTCTATTAAACAAAGTCGCTCAGATTGAATCACACAGCAAAACCCATCAGAATGCTGTGTGCAACCAAGTCGTACCGAAAGGTTAAAAATAGGAGATTTCAAAGCAAACCAAGCAAATGAAAACCAAAGTGGCAGGAGTCTCAATCTTGATATCAGTAAAGGCTGATAAAGTACCTTGTAATGATAAAGGATGGGAGTTCACCATATCTGAGACCATAAAGAAAACCTCAGGTAGGGGTATTATGCTAAGTGAAATAAGTCAAGCAGAGAAAGACAAGCATCATATGATCTCTCCGATATGAGGAATTTGAGGGGCAGGGAGGGGGGTTGTGGGGGGTAGTGCGGGAAAAAATGAAACAAGATGGGATTGGTAAGGAGACAAACCATAAGAGACTCAATCTCACGAAGCAGACAGGGTTACTGGGGGGTGGGAGGGTAGGGATGTGGTGGCTGGGTTATGGACGTTGGGGAGGGTTTGTGCTATGGTGAGTGCTGTGAAAGGTGTAAGCCTGATGAGTCACAGACCTGTACCCCTGGGGCAAATAATAATTAAAAAAAAAAAAAAAGAAAGAAAACCTCAGGTAGTTTCACAAAATAGGTATAATATAGCCAATACTAACCTAGAAATATTTTAACTCTTAATAATTCTTAGATAGAAAGGGAATTCAAACCCCAAAACTAGTACCATCCAGAAAATAAGTACATAGATCATAATTATATGTAATGGAAATATAGACATGACACATATTGGAATATATAATAAATGGAAATATGTTATAATTATATAAAATGGAAATTCCTGTATGTGATATAAAACCTATTGCTCAGAACATTGTAGCACTAAATTCTTACATTAATCCAAAAAAATGTGAAAATAAATTTTTAAAAAAATATTTTATTTATTTATTTGAGAGAGAGAGCACGTGAGCACGAGCAGGGGAGGGTCAGAGGGAGAAGCAGACTCCCTGCTGCTCAGGGAGCCTGATATGGGACTTGATCCTGGGACTCCAGGATCATGACCTGAGCCGAAGGCAGTTGCTTAGCCAACTGAGCCACCCAGGTGCCCCTGAAAATAAATTAGGCATCTAATGCAAGATATCTGAAAAATAACAAACCCAAAAGAACAAAAGAAAAATTAATACAAATAAAAGCAGAAATTATGATTTTGAAAAGAGGAGGAAAAATGTAGTACTAACACATAAATCCAAGAGCTGCTTCATTGGAGGGGGAAAAAATAAAATAGATAAAGCATTAGCTAACCTATTCAATGCACAGTTAGAAATGAGCACAGGCCAATAGCCACAGACAGATGAAACTGAAAGGATAATAAGTTACTGTCTTCCTTGACTCTATAAATAAATGAGAGTAATACAGACGGAATGCATATGTTTCTAGAAAAATATAAATTTGCAATTATGAGGGGCGCCTGGGTGGCTCAGTAGGTTAAAGCCTCTGCCTTCGGCTCAGGTCATGATCCCAGGGTCCTGGGATCGAGCCCCACATCGGGCTCTCTGCTCAGCAGGGAGCCTGCTTCCTCCTCTCTCTCTCTCTGCCTGCCTCTCTGCCTACTTGTAATCTCTCTGTCAAACAAAGAAATAAAATCTTTTTTAAAAATTTGCAATTATGATACCAGAAAAAAAATTTTTAATGGATAATCATAGAAATATGAGTGCATATAGAGCTGTCCAATGAAATACATAGCAATAAATTTAACAACAACCTCCAAGACAAATTGAATAAAAAGATCAAGGTGGAAACAGGCTATATCTTTGTGTGTGTGTGTGCATGGGTCTGTGCTTCTACACTTAGATAGCCTTGTAACATCTCTGGAAGGATGCGTCAGGAACAAGCAACAGCGGTTGCTTCTGTTGAAGGAAATTGGATCTATGGGCACCTGGGTGGCTTAGTCAGTTGAGCGCCTTCCTTTGGCTCAGGTCATGATCCCAGAGTCCCAGGATCGTGTCCTGCCTCAGGCTCCCCACTCACTGAGGAGTCTGCTTCTCCCTCTGACCCTCGCCCCACTCATGCTCTCTCTCTCTCTCACTCTCTCTCTCACTCTCAAATAAAATCTCGTAAAAATAAATAAATAAGCAAATTGATTACATGTGCAAAATTACCCACTTGAAAATTCTTTTTCATACAAGCAGAACCAAGGCGAAGGAAATAGATGGTTTTAAGGGGTGTTTTCAAAAAGAAGGCTTAATTTTTCCTAAAGCTGACTCTGGTAAGAGAAGGATTGTTCTGTGTGCTTCCCAAATTCTCTTGGTCGAATAGTGGACATCAGACGCTCGGATGGTATGGTCCAGGCCTTTAGGTCTCCCTTGAATCCTTGGGACCCCAGGCGCCCTCGCAGCTCTGTGTGAACTCACAGACTGCAGGCTCACGTACCAGGAAGACCGGGTTTCTGCACAGCAGCTCCGAGTATAAGAAAAGGTTGCCCTCTTTTGCCCAAAGATAGGAGATTCATGTTTCCTCTTATATTTAGGAACACACAAAAGCAGAACCAAATGTTTTGAACAGCTAAAGTTGGTTCTCCTTTGTTTAAATCTTGGTTCTACTTGTTTACATCTTTTAGCGGTAGGATACAAGTTCCTGATTTTTCTTAGCCTCCTACGATTTCAGACCCACTTTGCATGCTACCTCTCTCTCCTCTAAAAGTAGCGCAGAAACCAAGTTCTTACAACATCTCCATCTGACCACATGAAAGGAAAGTAGTTCTAATCCTAAAAGAGTATGTTAACTCGCATTTGTATTCACCTTTAATTACGTGATACTATTCTAGGACAAAAGAAGACTTTTAAAGAAACTAAACTGGGCTTCCATCTATAGAATGAGTAAGTCACAGGAACAAAAGGCCCAGCCTAAGGAATATAGTCAGTGGTGCTGTAATAGTGTTGGACGGTGACAGTCGGTGGCCACAGTCATGGTGAGCACAGTGTAACATAGAGAGGTGCCGAGTCACTGTGTTGCACACCTGAAATGAATGCAATATTGTGTGTTAACTATGCTCAAATTAAAAAAAATTTTTTTAAAAGATTTTATTTATTTATCTGACAGAGAGAGAGATCACAAGTAGGCAGAGAGAGGCAGGCAGAGAGAGAGGAGGAAGCAGGCTCCCCGCCAAGCAGGGAACCCAATGCGGGGACTCGATCCCAGGACCCTGAGATCATGACCCGAGCCAAAGGCAGAGGCTTAACCCACTGGGCCACCCAGGCGCCCAAAAAATTTTTTTTCAAATAAAGACAGAAACTAAACTGGATCACGGTGTCAGGCTCTGGAAATAAAGTCCCTCTGCTCTTTCAAGAAAGCCTGGCCAGCGTACGCCAGCCTGCTGCCTTTTTCCCTGCCTCTTCCCACCAGGAGAAGTTGCTCCAGTACAAGGAACTGCCTTTGACCTGAGGAAGCCCGTGGAGCTTGGAAAACACCTGCAGGAGTTCCGTATCAATGGCTTTGACCACAATTTCTGTCTGAAGGGATCTAAAGAAAAGCACTTTTGTGCACGGTAGGTCCTTGTCTCTTACAGCCTCTGTGGGGAAGAAGAGCTCCCATCTCCTATATGAGGAGCTTTTGCTCTCGCCACATCAGCAGCACTTACTATGCTGCAGGGACCAAATACCAAACCCCCGTCTTTGCAAAGCTCCTGGTCCACGGAGCAGCTCCGCCAAACTTCTCTCCCCCTCCCCCACCGGGCCATGAGCCCTGTGCTCCCACCTGGCAGCCTGTCTCTCTTTGCTCCCTCTCTCCCCAACTGCGCCTGTTCTTTAAGGCCCATTTTTTTGAGAAGGCCTAATTCCTCCTGACTGAAGTCACTTCTGCTTTCCTGGAACTTCTGGAGCGCTCTGTACGCGGTTCACGTGTGATTCGTGCCCTGGCTACCTCGGTGGAAAGTCAGAGGCTGCCCCCCTCCCGGAGCACCCGCCAGCGGCGGCCTGTCTGTAGGCACCTGTGTAGACTCCCCCCTCCCCCCCCCACTAAATTCTGAGCTCCTCACGCCGTCTCTGCCCTAGTGCCCAACACCATGCTTGGCCCCTGCAAATGTCTGTAGAATAAAGGGATTTGAAATACAGCAGAGAAAATGATTCAGACTCCAGTGGAAACTTGAAAAGGCTTCTGTCTCTCAGAGTCCCCGTCCCTGCGTCCTTCCTGCGGAGTCTGCTATTCTCCGATGGCCTGGGCCTCACCTTTCTCTCTCTACCGCCCCCGCCTCCGGGAGGCTCTCCTGGCTTGTCTCCACGATTCAGATCCTGGCCCTCCTCTTCCCAGACATCTTTCCCTGAACCTCTTCATTGACCATACGTTGCTGGGATGTTTTCCCTCTCAGTAAGAGGGTAAGACTGACGCTCTTCTTTATCCAGATCCCTTCAGCACCAAGTACGGGACCGGGTGGGTACTCTCAGCTCTGCAGAGGCCTGGTTTGGTTTGGTTTTGTCTGTAAAAAAGCAACCAATGAATCTAGCAAAACCGGACAGTACATCTGTTCTCAGGGGAGATCTGACTGAAAAGCGAGCCTGCCGGAGCCCTAGGGAAGGGGGATGGTTTAACTTAGAAAAAGCATCTCTTCTCTTTCAAGACGCAGCTGGTGGCTTTGCCAGGCCAAGCCGAGAGCGCCAGCTCTTTACGGGAAAGAATCTCAGCCCCTCCGGAACCTGAAAACCGCGTCTCTTGCACCGGGCTGCCCCCGGCACACACGCACCCCCACGCGTATCTGGCCGGGGTGAGCCTCCCTCAGACAACCCCAGACCCCAGTGCGAAGTCGTCGTGGGAGGGTCCTCAGAGCCGCCTGCTCACGCCGCACCCAGGAGACTGCGGGGGGTTCCCATCACGCTCTTCTCCGCGGCGTCTCCCTGGCCCTGCTCTGTGGCCGGGTCTGACCGCTGTCTCCGGGGCCGCGTCCCTGCGTCTCCCTGGCCTGCGAGCTGCTGCGCCCCGGGCTGACGCGGTCTGCCTTGCCCCCAGGGTCCGTCATGCCGGCAGTGGGCGGGTGCTGGAGGTGTACACCACGCAGCCTGGGGTCCAGTTTTACACGGGCAACTTCCTGGACGGCACGCTGCAGGGCAAGAGGGGAGCAGTGTATCCCAAGCACTCTGGTTTCTGCCTCGAGACCCAGAACTGGCCTGATGCTGTCAACCAGGTAAAGCTCTCGCCGGGCTTCTCGGGGTGTTGCGCCCCAAGGTCACACTGTATGACAGAGGTCACGACGCTCAGGTCTGTGTGATTCAAAGGTCCGAGGGGGTTCTCTTCTCCAATCATGATAAGGAAACCTTTAGCCAAGTTACTGACATAGGATTTATGTGTTTAATCTGTTTTGTGCCTTCGAAGCCTTTCTTCAGTTTAATGTTGCTCCTTGTCCATACCTGCTCATCTTCTGCAACCACACTTTTGGCGGGGGGGGGGGGGAGAAAGAGATTCCTAAGTAGGCGCCACACCCAGCACGGAGCCCAACACAGGCCTCGATGTCACAGTCCTGGGACCATGACCTGAGCCGAAATCGAGAGTCAGGCGCCTGGCTGAGCCACCCAGGTGCCCCCTGCAACCACACTTCTAAAAGATCCCATCTTCTCTTCCTGTTTGCTTACTGGTGACTTCTTCTTTTTCTGGCTACTACCTGGAGTAGTGCTCCTTCAAGCACCAGCTCTGCAGCTCGATCCAGAATGCAAACTGACACACGGCCTCCTTCATCAGGAAAGTCCTGCTCTAACAGCGTGCTCGGTGATGGGGCTACGCTTCTCCATCTCATTGCAAACCAATAGTAAACGGTCGTTACACGGGCAGCTGGTTCGAGAGACCCGTCCAGAGCCATTCTGAATGGTGAAGGGTGCAGCCGCCAGGCTGGAAGGCTAACCTGTCTCGTTTTTCCCTTCGCAGCCCCACTTCCCTCCTGTGCTGCTGAGGCCTGGGGAGGAGTATGACCACACCACTTGGTTCAAGTTTTCTGTGGCTTAAGGAAGCGTAAAGACGTGACCTCTTCCAGGGCAAGGCTGGGAGCCCCTTCAGCAGCCTGTCTCCTGCCCAGAGAGGAGATGAAGAATAGAGGCTTTCAAAGTGATCCTGTGAATTAAAACCATGTAAAGGGTGGCTTCACAGAAATGAGTCTGAGTACTGATTTCCTTTGCCAGGGACTGGCTCGGGGTCAGGTCTAATGAGCAGCTCTCTCCTGTGTGGTTAAGAGGACCCACTAATGTCAGCACCTGAACCCCGACCCTAGCCCATGCCCCGTGTATTGGGTTGGCTCTGGCTCTCCACCCTGTCACTTTCTTCTCTGCTTTTCACCCTGCCTTTCTTTGATCCTACTACTCTCTTTACTTTTCTTCGTCCTCTTCCTCCACCTCCTCAAACCACCTCGCCCCTGTGCAGCACTTCGGCGTTTTCAGTCACCTGAGCTCCCGTACCGTGCTGGCAGAGGGCCCTGAGCTGCTGTACGGTGCTGGCAGAGGGCCATGTCTGCCTTGGGAAGGCGGGAGATGCCTGAGAGGGAGGGAGCGGGGGCTTCGGGAGGGTAAATGACCCTCGTCAAAACACACGGCTGGGAACAGTTTTAGCCAGGGCTTGACATCAGGTCATGCACATTCAAGTCCCCTTCTTTGCTTCCTTTGCAGCTTCCCAGGGCAGTCCTGGGGTCACTGATGGGCGAAGGGGGCAGGGGGTGGGGGGAGTCTGACCTTCCTCTCTTTGGCCCAGGTTTCTTCCCAGATTCACGTTTATAAGAAGCAGGAGTCTGAGTCTGAGTCTAGTGGTCTTAAAGATGTCACTTAAAGGGCCAGGTCAAAATATCCAGAAAGAATCTGTGATTTTGATTCTCTGCCTTTGGGGTTGAGAAAGTCCCAGCCCGGCCAAGGCATGGGCAGCCAGCCAGCCACTGGAGACAGAGCTGTGTTAGTGTGGAGACAGGGCCTCACCTGAGGACAGCACATTGTACCTGGAGCAAGATGTCATGTTACGGAGGTGAGGCCGGGCTCCCTGCTGTCCTGAATAATTGAATTACCAGTTATGGGTTTGGGTTGGTGGTTGGTTTAGGTTTTTAAAGAAATGTATCTTATATTTTTGTATACTAGCAACCAGTTGAAATAAAACCAAACGCTGCACCTTCAGAAGACTCCCCGTCTCCTGACTCATTTTTCAAAGCTGTCGGACATGGACCTTTGGGAAATGGACCGAGTACACGGTGTGCTCTGGACTCCACTGTGCTCTCCAGCCCATGCCGTGGCATCTTCCTAGAAGAGAGCCACTGAACTGGCAGCCTCTTGAGCTGCCCAAACTCCCTCTTTCTTAGCAACAATAAACCACAAGTAGTGTTCCTTTTTTAATTCATTTCATCGTGGGTTTTCTGGATTCCTATTGTATCCACAGTTCTCTGCTGAGTCTTTTAAGGAATTCAGGAAGTAATGTCTAATATATAGTGTATTCCCTCAAGGACAACAGTCTCTCCGCCGAAGACAAGACTTGTAGGGACAATAAGATGATGTAGAATTGCACCACGACAGACCAAACCCTGAGCGCTAACTTCGCTACTGGCATTTATTACATGGGCAAACAATCTAGTTTCGCTTGGCCTCAATTTTTCTCACCTGTAAGGCAAAAAAGGGATTAGACTTGAAATATCTGGAAGGTAGATTTATCTCTGTGGGGCTAGAATGAAAACTGGTCACTTACTCAAATTCTTTTTCCACAGGCCCTCCCTGTGCCTGAGGCGGAAGGACCTGAGAACATGGACAGCAAATGCTTAAGCCAGCCAGAGCACTGAGCAACAGACGCTGAGGGCCCGGAGCTGTGGTCCCGTTTCTCTTCCTAGTTGGGTCTGAGCAGACAGTGGAGGTCTAACTACATTACTGTTTAGAGCTTTCTAGGAGCCTCTGGACAATTCTTTTTTTTTTTTTTTTTTTTTAAGATTTTATTTATTTGAGAGAGAGAGATCACAGAAGCAGAGGGAGAGGGAGAAGCAGACCCCCCTGCCAAGGAGGGAGCCGGATGCGGTGCTTGATCCCAGAACCCTGAGATCGTGACCCGAGCGGAAGGCAGATGCTTAACCGACTGAGCCACCCAGGCCCCCACCCTCTGGACAATTCTTACACTGTAACCATCTTGCCAGGATGCTCCTCCTTAATGGCTCGTCTGCATTTTGAGTGCCGAAAGTATGACTGAAGAAATTATTTCATCTAATCCTTACAACCTGTAATGAGATAGCAAAAGCCTCATTAAAAACAAGAGGTTGGGGCGCTTGGGTGGCTCAGTTGGTTGAGCATCTGCCTTCAGTTCAGGTCATGTTCCCAGGGTCCTAGGATCGAGCCCCAAATTGGGCTCCCTGCTCAGTGGGGAGCCTGCTTCTCCCTCTGCCTCTATTGTTAACCCTGCTTGCTTTCTCTCTCCCCCAAATAAATAAATAAAATCTTTAAAACAAAAACCACAGGAGACAACTAGCTGGAGAAGGTAATAGTACCAGGAAGTGGCAGATCTAGAACACAAGCTCTCCGATAAGAAACCCAATGTGGGGACGCCTAGGTGGCTCAGTGGGTTAAAGCCTCTGCCTTCGGCTCAGGTCATGATCTCAGGGTCCTGGGATTGAGGCCTGCATCGGGCTCTCTGCTTGGCAGGGAGCCTGCATTCTCCTCTCTCTCTCTCTGCCTGCCTCTCTGCCTACTTGTAATCTCCCTCTCTCTCTGTGTCAAATAAATGAATAAAATCTTAAAAAAAAAAAAGAAGAAACCCAATGTGGGAAAAAAACAAAACAGCCCAATGTATGTTCCAGTGGCACTACACTCCAAATAAAAGGCTTCAGTTTTTCCTTTGAGAGGGAAAACTCTAACATTCATAACATACAATATTGGTAAGTGGAAAATTTCTACTGAATCAACCATTAGTAGCAATGTAGATTAATACAACTTTTTTGGAGGGAAATTTGGCAGAATCTATCAATATTGGCAAGCTTGCAAAACTCGTGATGTAGCAATTCCACTTTTAGAAATCTTTTCTATGGTAATACTAGCACAAATCAGTAAACACAAACACAGACATGGATGTTCATTGCAATCTAATTGGCAATAATGAAAAATTGAAAACTACCTAACACCCATTAATACAAGACTGGATCAATGATAACCCATATAATGGAATACTATTAAAAGACCATTAAGAGATGAGATCAAATTACACACTACCCTGCTTTCATAAAATAAAAAATTTACAAATATTTATAAAGTCTAGAAGGGCTAGTTAAGTTTTTAGTAATTGTGTTCTTTGGCAAATAGAATTTGGAGGGGAGTTAAGGACTTCTACTTTTTACTTCACTGATACTGTTTGAATTGCCAAAGATAAGCATCTTCCTTTTTCAATTAAAAATTTAAGTTTGGGGCGCCTGGGTGGCTCAGTGGGTTAAAAGCCGCTGCCTTCGGCTCAGGTCATGATCCCAGGGTCCTGGGATCGAGGCCCACATCGGGCTCTGCTCAGCGGGGAGCCTGCTTCCTCCTCTCTCCTCTCTCTCTGCCTGCCTCTCTGCCTACTTGTGATCTTTCTCTCTGTGTCAAATGAATAAATAAAAAAAAATCTTTAAAAATTTAAGTTCGCAAAATGGGGGTGGGGGAGACACATTTTTATTTTTTATTTTTTTTTAAGATTTTATTTATTTGACAGAGAGATAGAGAGCACAAGTAGGCAGAGCGACAGGCAGAGGGAGAGGGAGAAGCAGGCTCTCTGCTGAGTAGGGAGCCCGATGTGGGACTCGATCCCAGGACCCTGGGATCATGACCCAAGCCGAAGGCAGCAGCCCAACCCACTGAGCCACCCAGGGGCCCATTTTTATTTTATTTCAAAGATTTTATTTATTTGACAAAGAGAGACACAGCAAGAGAGGGAACACAAGCAGAGGGAGTGGGAGAGGGAGAAGCAGGCTTCCCTCCAAGCAGGGAGCCTGATGTGGGGCTCGATCCCAGGACCCTGGAATCAGGATCTCAGCTGAAGGCAGAAGCTTAACAACTGAGCCATCCAGGCGCCCAGAAGACACATTTAAAAAAATATATTTCAAACTTGCAGAAAAGTTGCAAAAACAGTACCAAAAAATTCCATACACCCATCACTCAGAGAACCCATTCATATTTCACCACCTGTCTTAACGTCCTTCCTGGCAGAAGGGTCCAAACCAGGAGCACAAACTGTACTTGTTTCTTCAGTTTCCTTCAATCCGGCATAATTCCTCAGTCCTCCCTTGCCTTGACCTTTACGATCTTCAGATTTTTAAGGATTGCACGCAAGTTATTTTATACAATGTGCCTCCACTGGGATTTGTCTGGGGTTTCTTCCTGATCAGACTGGTGTCATACATCTTTCACAGGAGTATCACTGAGATAATGTTGTTCTTCACCTGCAGCCTCTCAGGTAATGTCAAGTTCTGGGTGTGGCCCCTCACTCATGAGGTTAACTTTGTTCACCTGGCTAAGGTTGCCAGGTTTCTTCACTCCAAACCTACCAATATATACTTTAGCCAAGGGACCTCAGAGATGAAATATTAAGCTGACTGCAACCTATTTCCTAGCTTAATTAATTGTTCAATGCAGGGTTGTAATATTCCAGGTACCAGAAATCATTTAGAAAACCCTAGAGAAGAAAGAAAAAGAGTATTTTCTTATTCACAAGGAAACATAACTACAAATTAGTTCCCAATTTAGTGGCTTCCAGGTTTGAGATTACATTTACTACCCAAGTACATTTTACCCTTGAAGAATGCAGGAGTTCAGGGCATCACCTGCCATGCAGTCAAAAATCGACGTATAACCTTTGACTCCCCCAAAACTTGATGACCAATAGCCTATTGTTGACCGAAAGCCTTACCAATAACATATGAACAGTTGATTAACACATATTTTGCATGGTATATGTATTGCATATTGTTCTTACAATAAAATAAACTAGAGAAAAGAAAATGTTAAGAGAATCGTAAGAGAAAATACATATACAGTACTGGACTGTAAAAAACCCACATGTATGTGGACCTGTGCAGTTCCAACCAATGTTGTTCAAAGGTCAACTGTACTTTGTTTTCCTGTGCTCTAAAGAATTGTCTTTAAAAATAAAATACGGGTGCCTGGGTGGCTCAGTTCGTAAGGATCTGCTTTCAGTTCAGGTCGTGATCCCAGAGTCCTGGGATCGAGCCCTGCATCGGGCTCCCTGCTCAGTGGAGAGCCCGCTTCTCCCTCTCCCTCTGCTGCTCCCCCTGCTTATGCTGTCAAGTAAGTAAATAAAATCTTTAAAAATAAATAAATAATAAGATAATTACAAAGAAAAAATAAAGTAACATGTTCCACTCATTAAAAAGTAATACAAAAATTAAAAATAAATAAAGAGGACACCTGGGTGGCTCAGCCAGTTGGCATCGGTTCAGCTCAGGTCATGATCTCAGGGTCATAGGATCAAGCCCCACATCAGGCTGCTCACTTAGCACAGAGTCTGCTTATCCCTTTCCTGCTCCTCCCCCAATGTGCATGCTCTCTCTACATATAAGTAAATAAATAAATCTCTCTTAAACAAAAACAAAAATAACAAGAGTTACTTAGCCCCAGTAAGGATATGCACTTTAGGGCAGCTGGAAGATACTGGTAATTCTGTTTATGAAAAACAATAAAAAGGCTATGTCAAGCAAAAAATCTGATAAGAGCAAAATTTTAGAGAAACTGATCTTTTGGGGTAGCAACCAATCCCTTTTAATAAAATACGCACATAAAAGAGAACTTTGATTTGCCTGAGAAAAGACCTTCTATAAACTTATGAGACATGTAGAGCTTGAAGCTCACACAACATGTGAGCTTAACTGTGGCACTTTGTGATGAACTCACTGAAGGTGTCAGCAAGAAACAAAACTTTATAGTCTAACAACAGGGCAATTTTAGTTTAGGTGAGATGGTGAAGACAAATGTGGTATTCAATATGAAAAACACCGCACAACCACAGATTTATTAAAGCCTTGTTGAAAATACAAATATCCACTAAAACGCAACACAACCTACCCCACCCCCACAAGAACAAGACTCTGGGCCACAACCAGACTAGTGCTATTATTCTGAGTTCTGACCCTTCACAGGTAAACCTATCACTGATTTTAGTTCAATGATTATGGATTCCTGCTTCAAATCTTAGAATATAAGTTCTTATCATTAGCTGTGGGATTTTCATTTTTCCAATTCCCATTTTGCCTAACAAGGTCAGATGTAATACTAAACAACTGCACAAATACTGCTGTAAAGACTAAACTAAGATGGCATACTGTGGAGGTTGAACTATTGTGACTAATAGGTAACCAATGACTGTCCGATCTCAAAGGACTAAAGGAAGTTAGTATCAATGAATACAAGGATAGTTTGTGAAAAGTAGTTTGTGAAAAGTGGAAAAAACATGGAACTACCAGCAGAAGACAGAAGGGAAACACGGCACATACCTCTTGTTCCCTAGCCAGTTCCCATTATCAGTAATAACCATTTTAAACAATTGGATCTCCAGTTTGCAGTGGGCTATTTAGACAGTTTTGGTAAGAGTGCAGTCCCTTTCCAATTGAGGCATTAATCTTTTTCAAGTTTCAAGTTCTCCAATTACTCAAATCATAATTCAAGTCTCAGATGCTTTGGGTGGCACTTCCAGCTACAGCCAAGGAACGAGGTCAGCAAATCCTCTCCTCAAAAAAGCAACTGTAGTGCTGGGGAAAAAAATTGACCAAATAACTTTGCTGCTCTAGAAACTGGCCCAAAGCATACAACAATCTGAGATGTGTTTTTGTTTGTTTGTTTTTTAAGATTTATTTATTTATTTATTTGACACAGATAAAGAGATCACAAGTAGGCAGAGAGGCAAGCAGAGAGAGGAGGAAGCAGGCTCCCCGCTGAGCAGAGAGCCCGATGCGGGCCTTGATCCCAGGACGCTGAGATCATGACCTGAGCCGAAGGCAGAGGCTTTAACCCACTGAGCCACCCAGGCGCCCTGAGATGTGTTTATGTTTGGAACTCTGTGGACTTTGTGTAGGAACAGTGGGAGACTGTGGCATTCTTGCCTGGAGTTGCTACCATTCCCCCCTACCCCAGCTCAGTGACTGTGGAGGTTCTGCCGGGACAAAACAGAACACGTGGGCCAGCACGTTGCTGTGGTTGAAAGGGGTGTTTACTCAATTTGGAGTGGCGGGTGATACCAATATCCAACAGTTTTATCAGTGAACTCATTGCTATGCAAGCAGGGACAGCTCTACTAGCCTGACGTTGCAATCTGGTTGGAAAATGCAGACTTCTGGATGATCAGAGGCTGCACACATGCATAGCAGACACCAGATAGGGTCCAAGCTGTACACTCCTGGCCAACTGTGAGGCTACATGCATGTGCACAGGAAATTAAATGGGGTTCAACAAAAAGTAAAAACCAGGACAGACTTGAAAACAGCCAGCCCAAACACTGAATTTACTCCCCATCTAAAACAGACCCATCAGCAGTGGACAGAAATCTGACTAGTTGGGGTATGAGTACAACCTCTGTCTAGTGATTGGCTAACCACTAAGCTATGCAGACATAGGGCAACCCCCTAGAAAGCTAAGCTTAAAAATAAAACACAAGAATGTTTTTAAAAATAACCAAAAAGTTTAATAGAGATAGGTTATAAAAAAGGACCAAGTGAAAATCGTAGGGTTGAGGGGAGCCTAGGTGGCTCAGTCGTTAAGTGCCTGCCTTTGGCTCGGGCCATGATCCCAGGGTCCTGGGATTGAGCCCAGAAGTGGGCTCCCTGCTCTGCGGGTAAGCCAGCTTTCCCTCTACCATACCCCCTGCTAGTGTTCCCTCTCTCGCTGTCTCTCTCCCTGTCAAATAAATAAATAAAATCTCTAAAAAAAAAAAAAATCGTAGGGTTGAAATGTACAATAACAAATGAAAAGTTCACTAGAGGGGGCGCCTGGGTGGCTCAATGGGTTAAAGCCTCTGCCTTCAGCTCAGGTCATGATCTCAGGGTCCTGGGATTTTTCCTAATTAATTTTTTAAAGGATTTTATTTTATTTATTTCACAGAGGGAGAGAGATCACAAGGAGGCAGAGAGGCAGGCAGNGGGTCCTGGGATCGATGCCCGCATCGGGCTCCCTGCTCAGCAGAGAGCCTGCTTCCTCCTCTCTCTCTGCCTGCCTCTCTGCCTACTTGTGATCTCTCTCTCTCTCTGTCAAATAAATAAATTTAAAAAAAAATTTTTAAAAAGTAACGTTCACTAGAGAACCTAAGAAATAGATATGAGAGGAGAAAAAATAAGTGAACTGGAAGATAAATCAATAGAAATTATCAATCTGAAAAACAGAGAGGAGAGACTGAACAGAACAGGGGCACCTAGGTGGTTCAGTTGGTTAAGTATCTGCCTTTGGCTTAGGTCATGATCCCAGGGTCCTGGGATCAAGACCCTGCTGAGCAGGGAGCCTGCTTCTCCTTCTTCTTCTGCCTGCCTTTCTGCCTACTCGTGCTCTGTCAAGTAAATAAAACCTAAAAAAATTAAAAATTAAAAAAAAGAGGAAAACAGAACACAACCTCAGAGGCCTGTAGGACATCAAGCACATCAACAGATGTGTGAGCGTCCAAAAAGGAGAGGACGGGTTGTGCTTCCACTGCCGCCATGGTGCCTGTGAAAAAGCTTATGGTGAAAGGGGGCAAAAAAAAAGAACCCTTGACTGTACCCCCTCTGTAGAGGATAGAATCATGGATCCTGCCAACTTTGAGCAGTTTCTTCAAGAGAATCAAAGTGAATGGAAAAGCCGGGAATCTCGGTGGAGGGGTTGTAACCAAGGAGCAAGAGCAAGACTACTGAAACTTCTGAGGTACCTTTTTCCAAAAGGTATTTGAAATATCTCACCAAAAAATATTTGAAGAATAAAAATCTATGTGATTGGTTACACATAATTGCTAAGAGCAAAGAGAGTGACATTACATTACTTCCAGATTAACCAGGATGAGGATGAGGATTAAAACTCATTTACCTGGAATATGTTGTATGAGTTCTTGAATAAAATTTGAGAACCAAGAAACAAAACAAAATAAACAAATAACAGGAAGGAAAGAGTCAGGAAAATATTTCAAAAAATAATGGCAAAAAACCCTCAAATTTGATAAAAACCAATAATCTATACAACCAAGAAGCTCAAATAACTCCAAGAGGATAAATACAAATGATCCCCACCTAGATACATAATATTTAAACTGTCGAATGCCAAAAAACAAAGAGAAAACTTGAAAGCAAGAGAAAAATGACTCATTACTATAGGGGACCACCAATACAATTAACATCTGACTTCTCTTCTGAAACAGTGGAGTTCAGGAGGCAGCAGAATGACTTAGTCAAAATGCTTAAAAACCAAGGATTCTGTATCACCCAAAAGCAAAGATGAAATGAAAACATTCCCAGATTAAAAAAATGAGAGAATTCATTGCTAGCAGACCTGCCTTACCAGAAACACTGGAGGAAGTCTCCATGCTAAAAGGAATTAAGATGGCAATACGAATCCTTGGAAAGAAATGAAAAATATCAGACATGGTAAATATATGGGTAACAAAAAGGGTCTGTGTATTTTCTCAGCTGTTCTTTAAAAGACATAAGGCCATATAAAGCAAAAATTATGACACTGTATCACTGAGTTCATAAATATATACACAGCTCCCTGGAGGGAAATCTAGGAAAAGGAAATACATTGGAGCAAAATCTCTGTATTTTACCAGAATATTAATCTGAAGTAGATTGTGATAAATGAAGGTATAATAACTAAGGAAATAACTCACAAATATAGTAAAAAATAAAATCAAGAGGAATTAAAATGATACACTAGAAAAACTAATACAAAAGGGAGGTACAGGAGAAGAAGGGAAAAAAGACAGGTAACATAGAAAACAACAAAATGGAAAATTAAAAAAAAAGGTTATTGTAAATCCAACCATATCAATAATCCTATTAACTGTAGATGGCTTAAATACCCCAGAAGGCAGAGTTTTGTCAGACTGAATTTAAACAGCAAGACATAGCAACTAACTATAGGCACCAGTAGGCTCAAAGTAAGAGGATGGAAAAGATGAAACAGTCATCAATAGAGAGCTGGAGGGGTGCTTGGGTGGCTCAGTTGGTTGGATCTCTGCCTTAAGCTCAGGTCATGGTCCTGGGATGGAGCCCCACATCAGGTTCCCCGTTCAGCAGGGAGTCTGCTTCTCCCTCTCCTTCTGACTGCCACTCCACTCCCCGTTTATGCTTTCTCTGTCAAATACATAAAAAATCTTTTTTTTTTTTTAAAAAAAAAGGGCGCCTGGGTGGCTCAGTGGGTTAAAGCCTCTGCTTTCGGCTCAGGTCATGATCTCAGCGTCCTGGGATTGAGGCCCGCATCGGGCTCTCTGCTCAGCAGGGAGCCTGCTTCCTCCTCTCCCTGTCTCTCTGCCTGCCTCTCTGCCTACTTGTAATCTCTCTCTCTGTGTCAAATAAATAAATAAAATCTTTAAAAAAAAAAAAAAAAGAGAGAGGGGCACCTGGGTGGCTCAGTCGGTTAAGCATCTGCCTTCAGCTCAGATCATGATCCCAGGGTCCTGGGATCGAGCCCTGCATTGGGCTCCCTGCTCAGCAGGGAGTCTGCTTCTCCTTCTCCCTCTGCCTGCCTCTCTGCCTACTTGTGCTCTCTTTGTCAAATAAATAAATACTTAAAAAAAAAAAAGCGGGAGTGTCTATATTACTATCAGACAAAAGACTTTAAAACAAGAAATATTCAAAAAAGTAAGAAATATTTGTAGAGACAAAGATATAATAAAAGCATTATCACATCGGAAAGATATAATTATAAACGTACGTATGCAGCTAGAAGAGCTGTAGATGCTTTGAAGCAAGAATTGTGACCAATGGCGATGCCTGGAGCTGTCTTAGTGTTGGGTAAAACCAATAGTTCTAGTAAATACTGCTTCAAATTTCCTGAACAGAACATTAACTTTCGTTTAGATGAGTATTTCTCTGAGCACACTGACCTCTGCTGGTATTTATATAAACTAAAATGCAGTTTCTACCATTTTCATAGAAAGGTTCCATTCCAGCATAAGGTCATTTATTCAGAGAAAGGATCAGGGAAACAAAAAGGATACATATTCAAACCTTCCTTTGAATCACATGAGTATTGCAAACTTTCTTATTATAATAGGAATAAGCCAAGCCAATCTGTCCAGTAACTAGTGAACTAGGAGTGGGGCATCATTAACCCCAATAGCAATAGTTTCCTATTCTGGTTATATATTGGAATCACCAAGAAGATTTTTAGAATATTATTATTGTTTTTTAAGATATTATTTTTTTATTTGACAGAGAGAGATTACAAGTATGCAGAGAGGCAGGCAGAGAGAGGAGGAAGCAGGCTCTCTGCTGAGCAGGGAGCCCGATGCGGGCGTCGACACCAGGACCCCGAGATCATGACCTGAGCCGAAGGCAGAGGCTTTAACCCACTGAGCCACCCAGGCGCCCAATTTTTAGAATATTAATGCTCTGCCATCAGCCTCAGCAATTTTGACTTCACTGGAATGTTCCTAAGGTTTCTGGGTGATCCTAATATGTAAGTAGGGATGAGAACCACCGCCCTAGAGTAAAAGCTTTCACTCATATTCTAAGTGCATAAATGTTTAGCTAGAATTTGCCCCCTGGCTTCATGAAGCACTTCCTCAAAAATGAGTCACAAAGAAACAATCTTCCCAGACTGAAAGTATGTCTTGGTAAGGCTGTTACAACCCTACCAGTAATGGCACCTAAGATCTTCAGAAATAATTATACTGAAGACTGTGAGCAGTTGAAGATAAATGTCTAAACCAAGGAGTGGCAAACACTTTCTGTAAATGATTTTGTGACTTACAATCTGTCACAATTACTCAATTCTGCCTCTGTGACACAGAAAGTCGAGACTACAGGTAAACAAATAAGGCTTAGCTACATTCCAATAAAACTTTATGGATGCTGCAATTTGAATTTCACATAATTTTTATGTCATTAAGTATTATTATACTTTTAATTTTTTCAACCACATAAAAATGTAGAAACTATCTTAGCTCATTAGCTGTATGAAAACAGCAGCGGGCCAGATCTGGCCTGTGGGCCATAATTTCCTCAACCCTGGTCTAAATAGCCTGTACTCTGAAAGACTATAAACATTAAAGCACAGTATAGCCATCCTTAGTTAAAGCAAGCAGTATGTTGTTCTTCTCACAGGAGCCCAGGAGCTCTGGTGATGGTGGTTTTGACAATGACCAAGATAAACTAGACCACCTACCTTTACCTCTGCCGTATATATTTTCTTTACGGCCAGATTTTTTATTCTTGGCATTGAACAGATTGATTTTCTAGAATCCAGATTTCTTGATATGCTACAACCCAAAGTGAAAAAGAACATGGACTTCCGATAGGATCACATGCAGCCACCTGCAAGCTTTGGCTACCAAGAACCACCCAGGGAATCTGCAGAACTGGCCGGGATTTACAGGATATGACCTTAGGCAGCTGATGGTCATATGAAATGGCTGCTGTTGATCCAGTGACGTTACATTTCTAACATGGGACAGGTGGACTCATCTAGGCTCACCAGCTCTTGGAGTGGTAGGTAAGTCTCCACCCTTCCCTGCAGAGAACTTGTTGCACAGAAATTTTCCACACCCTTTTTGAGCAGAACTCTTGTTGGAGTTTAAACCCAAATGAGAAAAAAACATCACTAGGGTTGCAGAGCAGAACTGGACATTGTAAACAGCGGCCTATGGATCCAGATCCTCTGCAGGTGGATCCAGACAGGAGTCAGAGTCAGTCTCAGAGGCGGCTAAAAGGAAACATAAACTTTTAATTGAAATGGTTATTATAAAGGTCTCAGACATGAGAGGAGGTTCCAATTTTATGTGCTTGGTTTAATAGATTAGAATTCATTCATTCATCCACTAACTAATTTTTCCTTCATCAAATATTTAAGTACTAGGCAATGAGGAAATGGAATAAGGCCTGGTACATGCTGTCACAATTAAGACTTTTGGCAGCATACCTGCAGAGAAGTAAATAGGCACTTACAGTGTGAATAGGAACCTGACTATAGAAGCTCATGGTGTTGAGAGCAAGGGAACATAAACCAAACTTCTGAATATGTGCCAACTTTCCAGAATAGAGGAAAAATATGCATTCTGCCACAATTAAAACAAAAAACAAAAACTATGCTGAGACACCATTTTCCAACACAAGATTGGTAAAATTAACTAGTGAAGCCCATCATGTAGTTACACAAAGTATACCCCGTAGGTAATTGTACAGAGAAAGAGACACTCACATACCTAGTCACCAGGGCAAACTAACAATACCTAGCAAATATATAAATGCACATATCCTTTGACCCAGTAATTCAATGTCTAGGGATTATCCAAGATATGCAGGATCACATGCAATGTATTATACAAGCTGATTCACTACAGCATTGTTACAGTAATTAGAAACAACCCTGGGGGCACTTGTGGCTCAGTTAAGCGGCTACCTTCAGCTCAGGTCATGATCCCAGGGTCGTGGGATCGAGTCCCACATCGGGCTCCCCGCTTGGCGGGGAGTCTGCTTCTCCCTCTCCCTGCCGCTCTGCCTACTTGTGCTATCAAATAAATAAATTTTTAAAAAAGGCGGGGGGGCTGCCTGGGTGGCTCAGTGGGTTAAAGCCTCTGCCTTCGGCTCAGGTCATGATCTCAGGGTCCTGGAATCGAGCCCCGCATCAGGCTTCCTGCTCAGCGGGGAGCCTGCTTCCTCCCCTCTCTCTGCCTGCCTGTCTGCCTCCTTGTAATCTCGCTGTCAAATAAATAAAATCTTAAAAAAAAAAAAAACCCACCAACCCTCATATCAGCTGATAGGGAACTGATTCAATTCCTGTTACTCTGCTCAAAAACCCTCCATGGGGAAAAAAAGTCCTCTCTGAAGCATACACGGTCTTGTATGATCTATATCTTACAGCCCTCTCCCTTCCCATTCTCCCTTCTGTTCACTTCATAGCAGCCTCCTTATCCAACTCAAACCACTTCAGGGCCTTCATGCGTACTGTGCCCTCTGCCCAGAGCTGACCTACCTTACTCCCTCCCTTGCACAAATGTCACCATCAGAGGCCTCCCTTAGATACCCTTTACCCAACACAAACCCAACTCCCTCTCTCTCTCCACCAGCTTCATGGTTGTGCATATACATTATTACCCACCTGTTTGTCTCTCCAGAACTTAAGCTCCATGAAGACAGACTTTGTTCACCTGTTTCCCAAGGCTAGCAGTACCTGGCACATTGAAGGGGCACAAAAGTTAACTGCATAAATGATGCAATATCTAGGAACTAAATAGTTTGCAACATAAACAAACAAGCGTTATTTTTACCTACATGAAAGAACTCCAAAATGTAAAGTGAGAAAAACAAGACATATCTATTTTGTGTTAAAAAGGAGAAAATAAGTATATTTGCTCAGGCTCTATAATTGGTAACAATAGTTACCTTTGGGGAGAGAATTGTGCTGCCGAGTCGGGGGTAGGGAACCCTCTTACTTTATACACCTTGAATACATATTACCAAGTCAAAAAAAGAAATAAAATGGAAAATAAGTTGGGCCAGTGGCCTATGGGAAAAGGAAAAAGCACTAGATCCGAGAACTGGCCTTGAGGGTGTTTAACAGTTAATTGGCTACTGCATTCCACATGCTCATTATCCTTCTATCCAGCATCTTTTCCTCATTAAGTCTGGAAAGAAAATAACCAAGTTATTAGCAATGGCATAATCTACAATGGGTAGAATCACAGGTTGTATTTCCTGATCTTCCCATATGGTTTTATGTTAAAGGAGCAGTAAGGTGCTTTAATGACTAGAAAAGTAAGGGCTTTGAAACAGTATTCAAATGTTTCCTACCTCCTAATAGGATAATAGTACAGTATTAACAATCTTTCTGAACCCATTTCCTCTTCTGCAAGATGAGGTTAACAGCACTATTCTGTGGGGACTGACAAAAGTCCTTTCATATTTTTACTAGAATGTAACAGCAAATCTATAAAGTGTGGAAAAAATAGCCTGTCAAGCTTTAAAGCTGCGTACTGGTGCTTCCCTGCCACTCTCCCTTCACTTTAGAACACCTTTAATACCATACCATAAACCTAGGTATCTTCACCCCTTTTTTTTGGCTTGTCACTGGTTTTCACCACCCTCCAAAAACTCCAAGGCCAGCCAGGCCCCCAGTATGTTACTTTGACCTTTACTTCTTCATGTCTTTCCAGCTATGCAATTACATTTACACCTTCTAGGTTGTATAGTCCTCCATTCCAAAGGCCTCCAAACAACGGTCACTCAGAAGAGCCACATCTAATGAATTCTTCGCTATTACCCTTCACTCTAATTGCTCTTTGCCAAGCTGTTTTAGGGCTTCCACTTCCTTTTAATATTACCTTGGAAATCACTGTGCTCCTTTAGACTTCAAGATAGGATCCACAACGATGAGAATCACAATCCTACACCACCATTCATTTAACCAAGTCTCAAAGTAATGGTGTTTCCAAACTCCCTCTGATTTCCTTCACCCTCAGGAGGGAACATGGCAAGGTGGTAGGCCTCTTTCACTCGATACTTGGCCTAGCTCCAAGTCCAAAGGAAAACTACCACTGTGAAGTCAAAGGTATGCATTACCTACCTCTCAACACCTCTCTGTAGGTGACAGGAACAGAATAAGATTCTACGCCCGAAGTACTGTCTGATGTGTTCAATTAGCTACCAAGTAGTGCCAGATTTAAAATACAGAAGGAATGAGCCTAGGCTAGCACTTACCAAGTCAGTCACATAAATTTAGCATTCCTAACATCTGAAACTGTAAACAGAAGTACACTGCATCTGAGTGTTTCATTTTAAGATGTGTACTAATCATAGAAATGGCTGCTGTCAACCATGTGAAAGGTACTAGCCCAGATACCCAGCATTCCCTTTCCCATTAAGGGCAAAACTTTCTGCGCTTGTTTCTTAAACCCATTTTTGCCCCTACCCCTCCTCCCTAACCTTTTCATCCTTTTGTACTCATCTCTAGGATGCTGCTAGTAATCCATCCCAAAGCTACAGATGATTCCTACTCTTGGCTCAGAACTCCCACTTCCAAAAATTGATATCAGGATTGTTTGTTCTCTGCAGATTTATTAAGTGAACTTATCTTTATATATAATACAGAACAATTAAAGCTGACCAAGTGCAACAGATAAGCCTGCCAATTATACACAAAGCTTTACACCATTATAATTCAGCCAGTTTGTCAAAATTCTGAAAACAAAGCATCCAATCTTTCAACGCACTAGTAATCAGACCAAATAAATTTGATGCAGACCAGTATTCCCTTTTTTGCACCAATGCTAGTGAATACCTGGTAAAAGCTTGACCAGAAAACTCAAAATTAACTACTAATGCCCTACTAAAGTCTCAATAAAGAATCTACTGGCTATATTCTAAAATCTACCAGATGCTACCAAAACAACTACATTAAGGTGTTACTAAATGTAGGTGAGATTTACAAAACTGCTTTAGTCTCATTAACATTTCTGATTGACATCTTTTTTCTGATTGACATCTTTAATTACTTTCACACCAGCCTGGCAAAATAAGATGTTTGGTAGTCAGGAACTGAAAAACCTAGATTGGGAATTAACAGATCTCTGCTCAGAATAAGGCAATCATTTCAAGAGATAGATTATCTGGACTGGAAAATTTTGCAAAGCTGGTTTACATGAAGATCTTGCCCCAAATTCAGACAATTCCTCAAACATGCAAAAGTTGTGGTATAAAATGTTGAAAACAAAGAAAAAAAATTGGGTAGAACTTACTAAAATTGGGATTTCTAATTTGACACCATCCCATCTAAGAGCCTGAAAACCTCAGTTACTAAACAGCCTTCAGAATCCGTAGTCACTCTAGGTTGACAAACTGAGATCATTAGAACTTGATATCTAGTAACTCCAACTCCAACAGATTAATGTAGGGACTTGTCAGATACACTTACACTATTAAAGGGGCTTGAGTTCTTATCTCACCCAAAGCTCTAAGGGTAAAAAGGAATTTTCAAAGTGTATGTATACTACAGCTAATTATGTTCACAACTCAAATAACACCATTAAACTTTGAAATGTATGAATATGGTTAATATCAGGGTTTACCCCTGAAGCTTAACTGAGTATTAATATTGAACACAAATCAAAAATCTAGTTAGAAACATTTTATTTAAATGTGCCAAATAAAAACCCACATTTTCAGACCATAGGATGTTAATACATTCAACAAAAATTTATATTATCTTACTGCTGTGAAATTTACAGAGTAATAATCCAGATCCATTTTCATTAGATGGTTGAAATACCCTTCCTAGGTTACACTTTTGACACCACAAATCCCTTATAATAATGTAAACAAAATAACTTTTCCTTAAAAGGTGAACTTGAGAACTTCAGTCCACTCTTTCAGGACTTGCACTTCTTCGCGGACTTCCTGATGGGGAACGACTAAAAAGAAAAACATTAAGTTCGGCACTCATTAGTATTTACTGAAATTTACTCTTCTCATGTACATGTTAGGGCAAAACTCAATTTCAATAAACTCAAAGGTGGCCAAAGGCACTATAAAGCAGAAAATTAAAAACCAAAAGATTTACATTTGAATCCTTTGTCTCTGCTTAAGATGAGGCTTAATAGCTTCCTTGCTACAATTGCAAGCGAACTATTTGAATCCTGGGAGGTTCCGATCATTTAAGTAGCAACTAATAAGCAAGATAATACTTTAGCTGTAAGATTTCAACATAAAACATTTTCCTTCCTGTGGGTACTTCATTTGCCTATCATCCCATATGGAGGAAAAAGCAGGTTTTTAAAATGAAATTACACAGTTAAAAGGTTCATAACACTAAATACCTTAATAATCATTCTAATATTTTATGACTAAATAGCCACCAAAAATACAAGCTAATGCTGAAGTGGGAAGAGTAATCACCTAAGAAACTTAGTATCTAATATATATAGCACCAATTCTCCAAAGAGCTCAAAGCCTGCAAAAAGTAAGCAGTAAGCAAAACAAATTCTGCAGAGGCCACACTTAACAGTTAAGATTTGGCAACAAATTATTTAGCTTACCTTCTTTTTGGAGATGGAGATCTGGACTTTGATCGGCTGTCAAAACATGAGAAATTCTATTAAGAAAAAGTACTAACCAATCCCTTTCTTATAATCACAGTATCCTGAAATGAACCCCCAAATTGCCCTGAGCTTAAAATTAAAAGGTCAGGCTGCAGTTAAACTGAAAAAGAGCCTACCAGTTTTTGCAAACAAAAGCCAATCTTCCAGCAACCTTTCTTCATTAAATGAGCTAACTGCTTCACTGTATCATAATTAATCTTTACATTCTGCTTTAAGCACAATTATCTCCCAATGCTTCTCCATGCGCCCATCAGTTCTAAGAAGGCCTCTTCATTTAACCCCAAAGCCAGAAACTTCTTTCTTACTATAGCTTGACATTTCCTTGTTCAGGAAGTTAGCCACAATAGGCCATGTATAAATCAGGTTCTGAAGTTTGGTTTACTAATAGGTACTGTGTTCCACTAACACCTAGGCTTAAAGTTAACACCTGAAATTTCAACGAAAACACTTTGAACTCTTTGGATATTGGTGCCATATAACTAGAAGAGCATTAATCAGATTTTTACCCTACCTGCTCCTTGGTCGTGAGAGAGACCTGGATCTTGATCTTGACCTCGACCGTGATCTTAAGAAAAACAATTGTATCAATTAGTCCATAGGAGCAATCTTTAAACATCTACTGAGTACTTTATTAAATAAACTAACAGATAAACTAAAATTAAGCAAGACACGGGGCGCTTGGCTGACTCAGTGAGTTGAGTGGGCGACTCTTGATCTCAGGGGTTAGGAGTTAGAGCCCATGCTGGGTGTAAAGATTACTTAAAAAGCTTTTTAATGAAGTATTAAATAAAAACTAAGCAAGACACAACTCTTTCCTTACATCGGCCTAAGACTGGACAACTGACACTTTCAATAAGCTCTGATATCAAAATAAAGAACCATCACTTCAGTTATTTGGTTCTATCACACTCAAAGAGCTGGGCTGATTGTCAACAATTCCTGTACGGAGGGATGACATTCTCAAAGAGTATACAGTAAGAAAGGGAAATAAAAAATGGGTATTCATTTAAGAGTTTGGCTTAATTTTATCTGAAAGAATCAAACAAACATCACAGAGACCCCTAAATGGAGACTTCAATTCTTCTAGTGATAAGCTCAGTATGAAGTCACAACTGGGTCTTAAGACTTTATTCTTAGGACTCCCAGGTGGCTCAGTGGGGTAAGCCCTCAGCAGGGAGCCTGCTTCCTCCTCTCTCTCTGCCTACCTCTCTGCCTACTTGTGATCTCTGTCAAATAAATTTTAAAAATCTTTAAAAAAAACCAAAAAACAAAAAAACCCCCTTTATTCTTAGGTTATCAAGCTTTCATGGTTCAGGACCATATGTCACAGAAACTAAATCTGGCTCTAAAATACACAAACTAGGGTCCTGCAATCAAATTAAATATATTTATACGAGTCCAGAGCTTTCTCAAGTGAACTCAAAGTTTAGAATCCCTGCATTTAAAGATTCTGTGCTATTATTTAACAGTAGTTAACTCCCAATGGCATTCCCTACTAGTGACTCAACTGTAGTATTGTCAACTCATTTTCTAGCATCTTACCCACTTCTATCACTTCTATAAGGGAGTAAAAAAACCCTAAGGTTTTTAGTTTGATTTTTAACTTCTTACATTTCAGTGTAAGTCTCTGGTTAAAAACAGGCCATATCCGTTCTCATGTACACTATTAAACAACTTCCCATGGTCTCAAGTTCACCCCCCATCATTCCAAAAAGAAAAAATTTATGTTTCAACTTGCTTCTAAGTCCCCCCTCCTCATTCTAATGGGGCTCCATATCAGAGATAAAGCAACTATCACCTTTGAGAGACAGCATCATTTACCTAGGTAAGACTGACTCTATAGTCTTCAGCAACTTGTCTACCCAGAGTGCTCACTAAAGGACCGGATGATTTGTTCTCTGGACCATCCTCTACCATGGTCTCTCCAAAAATCCTTTAAAAATCTTTGGGCTTTTCTTTATCTGTATAATTACAGTAATATCTATTTACAGGTCACGTATAAATTCAACTTTAAGATCTCAAAATATTTTCTGAAGCAATCCATTTCAATTATGTCTTTAAGACACTCATTGCCTTAAAGTGCAGTCATTAAGACGTGACAATTCAAATACAAATAAGGGAAAAAAAGTGTTACATACTGGAAATACCTCGATCCTTTTATAGAACCAGACCTAGATCGTCTGAGTGAAGCTGATCTTGATCTACGAAGAGACACAGATCTTGATCGTCGTGGAGATGCTGATCTTGACCTAAAAAATAAATCAAAGTTTAAGTCTTATGTCCAATTAAAATTTATTACTTGGTAAAACTTTAATTAAATAGTATTTCTCACCTCCTTCCCCTGCTCCTGCTTCGTGAGCGAGAGTATCGCCTACCTCTGGATCTCGAATGTGATCTAGACCGTGACCTAATTTTTAAGTTAGGAAAAAACAAAATGTTAGATGGTAACTCGTTTTTAGAGTTTGTGTGCCTCTGCTGAAATCAAATCTCAAAACTATTTAAATTTAGGTCTCATTTGGAAATAAACTCTGGGCCTATTATTATTTTTTTTTTTTTACTACCTAAAAAAAGATTTGTTAAAAGCTGAATTACATCTTAGAATTACATAATATAAAACACTGTAATGTGTATTTAAAATAAACCTTGCAAGTTTGCAGGTCGACCCTCTTTGGCCCATGGTCTAGTAGATCTAGACGATCTAGAAGTATCTATAGCCGATCGCTGCATCTAGATGTTTTCTTCAATCTAACGACGATCAAACTGACAGCCAAATGAGCCAGGTGAGGCTTGATTGACGCAAGAAGATTTTTCTAGTTGGGAATGTGGTCAATCTGGTGTTCCTCTTTCTAAACCGGAGGGGGCCCCAATTGTAAGCCAAATTTACTGTTACGGCGATCACCGTCTCAAATTTTCTGCCCTTTAAAGAATAAGGTGAAGCTAGGTGTAGATGACTCGAGGGGATCTGGCCTCTTATGCTGATCACCTCAAGGTCTAGGAGGATCTTAATTGTCGGATTTGCAAGGCGCCTCAGCATGATATCATAAGGCTCGTGACATTCTGAATCAAGGCGACTGACTCAAACGAAGAAACCTGAAAGGTTTTGACCAGGTTGATTATTAATATATTAACATTTGTTTAATTAAACAAAAATTGTAAAATACACCTGTACAATTAACATTCAAGTTTATAGAAAAATACTAGTTTCTGCCTTGCTAATAAAAAAATTACTTGATTAACTAGTATACCAACCATTCTTTATTAAAATAAATACCTGCTTCGCCGCCGCCGGCTATAACGGTGACAATCATAAGCATAATGTCCCTTTTCGCCACACTCATAGCATCTATCATTGGGATCAAAGGGACGTCGGGCGGGTGGTCTATCAAAACGAGATCTCCGAGGCATGCCTGTTGATAATTCAACTCTCACTCGGGAACCACAAATCACCCTATAAAAGAAAAATCAACAAAATTCTAATGCTAAAAGAATACACATCACTTCTAGATTCAGAACTTTCCAACCACTCTTTTCACTCACAAACTTTGGTTGTCTTTATAAACCCTTCCAACTCCACCTCTGTGCCCCCTTCATATACCTTAAACATACAGAGTTATGATTAGCTATTCAGTCTCCTCCAGACTAGAGACTCCAAGTTTATCACCTAGCTCACTACCCAGCCCACAGGCATATTCTAGTAAACGTCAATTTCACAACCAACATCTTACTTACTTCCCATCCAGGCCTCGCACTGCATCTTCTGCATCTCTAGGATCTTCAAATTCCACAAAAGCAAATCCTGGAGGATTTCTCGCAATCCACACAGTTCTTAAGGGACCATAATAACTGAAAGCCCTTTCTAACTCTCCTTTGCCGGCACCGGTTCCCAGATTACCAACATACACCTTGGTTTCTGTTTAAAAACGCAAATAGAACAATGCACGTTATGCAAGATTTTGCCTAAGTTTGAGTGAATCCTGTGCCCCAAACAGGCCATCCTTAAGACTGTGCAAAGCACGTTTAACGTTTTATCCAAGATTAAATTTAGCCTTAAAACCAGCAAAGCCCATTACATTTTGAAAAGCTAAGCGTATGACAAAGATCTTTACATTCTAATAGGGAAACGACCTCCAAAACAGAAGCACAGACACGTGGTAGGATATTCCGAGGCGTGGGGCGGGCTCCACCCCGGCCCCGCCCCC
>LNAC01000033.1:6659477-6735090 GCA_002007465.1 Ailurus styani | reverse complement strand
GGGGGGGTGGGAGGGCAGGCGGGCGGCTCCAAGAAGGGCAACAGGGAACAGTGATAGTGGGCCTGCCTCGGGCTGTGGTGGGAGACGAAATCGCCCGAGAATGAATACGGAACCCACCACAGCCCTGCACCCGCCAACCCCCGGCTGCCTTCGATACCCCGCCCCCGCGGCCTCCGGCTTCGTATGGTGTGCGCCGAAGCCGCCATTACGCACGCGGAATAACCGTCTCCCAACCCCCGCGCCAACCCCACGGCCTCGCAATACTCACTACATCCACAGCAACGTCCCTGGCCGGCCCCTGGCCTCTTACCTCCTCCATACCGTCCGTAACGCGACATGATGACGGGCCCGCGAGCTCGGCTCTTTCAGCTCGCAGTGCCCAGGGAGCGAGGAATACAAAAGCTGCAAAACGCTGCCAGCGGCCAACGGTCCCGGCGGCACTACGAGGAAGAGTCTGGGTTCGCGTTTATATATGCGGCGGCTGCGTCTCTCTGCGCATGCGTCACTTCGACGTTCTGCGCGGCACAAAGGAGCTGGGCGGAAACAGTGGAGAAGCGGCGCGGAGGGAACTGAGGAGGTTAAGACGCTGGGAACGGGCGGAGGGATACGTTTCCATGGAAACGCCAGACCGCGCCTGTAAACCTGTGGACTTCCCCGCGGTGTCCCGCCCCCTTCTTTCCCCTCCACCTTTTCCTGTACTCTCCTCATTTTCCTTCCCTTTTTCCTCCCCCCTTTCATTTCCCCCAATCTAGGGACCCTCAGCTCTAGTAGTCTTACTACAGGTACATTAGACCGGCCTCATGGAAGGCTGTAAAATTTAACCGCTGATGTTGCAGCTGCCGCCGCCTTTCTACTGGGGGACCTGGCCTAGACTGCTCCTCAGTCATCTTTGGGGCTCATCAGAGGTAATCGGGAGTTCGGCCAGGGTGAGACTCCGTGAACCCCGCCATTCTGACTACTGGTCACTGCACCCTGGGCCTCAAAAGGAGTGACACCCCCAGGGACTGCACCAACCTTCCATCCCCTCAGAACCAATTCTCACCAACACCGTACGAGTTCTTGGAAATCTGGGGGACAAAGGAGTACAGTTTTGTTTCGTTTGCCGGTGATAATGTAATTGTACAAAACCTTAAATCCTTAAAGCATTATAGCTAGTGGCAATTATGAAACTATTTGCATTTGAAGCACAGAGTTATTTAAACTTGTGCTTTTTTTCTAGTGCTTTCTGCTTTGTATTGTAGTAACACATCTGATCCACTAATACTCAAATCCTGAGGACTGGGACTTTTAAGTTGTCTTTGAGTAACAGCCTTGCTGCTCAGCCACTCTCTATATAAAATAAATGTAAACCTTTTCTTTAGATAGAATCGCTTAAAATTCAGTTTTGATTTTTAAATTTTTATTTAGTTGACAATGTTATATTAGTTTCACAAGCACGACGTAGTGTTTCAATAATTCTTTTTTTTTTAAAGATTTTATTTATTTATTTGACACAGAGAGAGAGAAATTACAAGTAGGCAGAGAGGCAGGCAGAGAGACAGGGAGAGGAGAAAGCAGGCTCCCTGCTGAGCAGAGAGCCCGATGCGGGCCTCCATCCCAGGACACTGAGATCATGACCTGAGCCGAAAGCAGAGGCTTTAACCCACTGAGCCACCCAGGCGCCCTGTTTCAATAATTCTTTACATTACTTGATGTTCACCATAAGTGTAGTCACCATCTGTCACCCATACAACATTAGTGCATTACTGACTATATTTCCTATGCTATATTTTTCAGTTTTGATTTATTTTGATACAGATTTAACTTCTTTTTCACCAGCCACACACACAAAAAAGACATTACACCATAAATGGTTGGAATATATGAGTTGGAATTGTTGCACATGAAAGATGAAATCCTTAGATATTTGTATCTCTGTTTCTCATCTGTAACTTCACATGTTTATAGGTGTATGATACAGAGTATAGGAGAAAGGAGATTTTTTTTAAAAAAGGAGAAAGGAGATTTAGTTGGTGAATGAAGTATGGATCCTCTCTTAACACTACAAATTCATAAACATGTTTTTTTCGGATTTATCAAATTATGGAAAGAGGGCACCTGTGTGGCTCAGTGGGTTAAAGCCTCTGCTTTCGGCTCAGGTCATGATCTTAGCGTCCTGGGATCAAGGCCCGCATCCGGCTCCCTGCTCAGCGGGGAGCCTGCTTCCCCCTCTCTCTCTCTGCCTGCCTCTCTGCCTACTTGTAATCTCTCTCTCTGTGTCAAATAAATAAATAAAATCTTTTAAAAAAATTATGGAAAGAATACATCCATTGCAAAAAATTCTAGCAAGGAAACAAAATTCTATAGAATATGTTATATTTGTTCTCATTTATATCTTTTTGTTAGGATTTTATTTATATATTTGTCAGCACAAGCAAGGGGAGCCACAGGCAGAGGGAGAGCTAAGCCGGATGCAGGACTTGATCCCAAGACTCTGGGCTGATGCCTTCATCTGAATGCAGACACTTAACCAGCTGAGCCACCCAGGCACCCCAGTTCTCCTTTAGTTTTATTGCTTTTTGTTTACCACTTAAACGGGTTCTTCTCAAAAGATTAAATGTAAAGATCTTTTTATATACTTCCTGAAAGACAGAGTATCAATTCCGTAAAGGCTCACTAATTTGACTTTCTTCTATTAAGAATTTATGGGGGCGCCTGGGTGGCTCAGTCTATTATGCATCTAACTCTTGATTTCGCCTCAGGTCATCATCTCAGAGTTGTGAGATCAAGCCCCACCTCAGGCTCCACGCTAGGTGAGAAGCCTGCTTAAGATTCTCTCTCTCAACCAACTGAGGGTTACTTGGGGGTGGGAGGGGTAGGGATAGGGTGGCTGGGTTATGGACATTGGGGACGGTATGTGCTATGGTGAGTGCTGTGAAATGTGTAAGATTGATGACTCACAGACCTGTACCCCTGGGGCAAATAATACATTATATGTTAAAAAACAACAGCAACAAAAAAAGATTCTCTATCTCCTTTACTCCTCCTCTCCTCAAAAAAAAAAAGAATTTGTGAAGTGTTGTTGCACAAAGCATAGGTAACTTATTGAAAGATAGTACTTAGTATACTATTAGGCCTCAATAAATGTTTTTTGTCTCTGAATACAAAGTCTGTTGTACTAAAGAGACTTTTGAGGGCTGTAATACTGTAAAAAAAATAGGAAAAGAAGCAGTTTTCCAACTTGTAACAAACTGCTTTCAAGCACATTAAAGGAAAAGCCCTGACTGGCTTGCCTTTCTCTCTAGAGACAGGAGCTTTGATAAGCTAATTACAGGTTATTTATCTGTATTAAAGGTGGACCAATTCTAGGCAGGGCTTTGCTATCTCAGGTGCCATGAAAAAAACTGTAGTTCTGCATTGTATTTCCATACATTCTTCTCCTGAACACTCTTTCTCTAAGAACACATAACCAATTCTTTTTTTTTTTTTTTAAGATTTTACTTATTTATTTGACACAGAGAGAGAAATTACAAGTAGGCAGAGAGGCAGGCAGAGAGACAGGGAGAGGAGGAAGCAGGCTCCCTGCTGAGCAGAGAGCCCGATGCGGGCCTCGATCCCAGGACGCTGAGATCATGACCTGAGCCGAAAGCAGAGGCTTTAACCCACTGAGCCACCCAGGCGCCCAACACATAACCAATTCTTTTCACTAAATGTCAATCCAAATCAAGGAGATATTATTGTACAGAGTACTTTCATTCCCACTGATTCTTTTGAAATCAGTTTCAGCCATATAAACTTCTACCTATAACATTGTGAGTTAAATTAAAATCATGTTCCCAGATTCAATTGGAATATAAAAGCTGCTTAATTCAAAGAATATGCTAAGGTTTCCTAATATGAAATTTTAAGTAATTCTTAATATATTACTGTTGTTAAATATTTATTATATTATTAGTTTAGGAGAGGGTGGGTTAATTCTTAATCCTTTTAAAGCAGCTTTCAAAATTTATCTGAATTTCCTAGATTGTTTTTCTAGAGAATTAAAGAAAAAGTTCACTCTTATTTTGTTCTCCATTTTAGTTTCACTTTTAAATCACTGTCACTATTTTAGCTTGTATGTGAATACCTTAGAACAAGAACAAATTTAGACCTTTTGCACATGTATCTATTTCTAATGTAAAGAAATAGTCTGTACATCTAAATACTAGCCTTTTAATATGTATTTATGTATGTGCTGTATATATATGTCCTGTGGGTCAGTCCCAACAGCTATATTCAACTACAACTTGCTTTGCTTTTTTCAACATTTCATAATCTTCAGTTCTCTCTAGAATGCTCTTACAATTCTCAGAATCATGTTTATAATTCTTTCTTATTGTATAAAGAAATTAACTTTTCATTAGCCAAGTACTGGACTGTGATCAGTACTGAAGTATGGAGATGGGGGTAGGGGAGCAACAGTTAAAGAATGCCAGTGCCCTAACCAGAAAGAGCGAAAATGTGATGCAAGAGTGATCCACTGATAGAAATATTTCCTAAATGGGTGGTTTAGGAGTATAAAAACAATCTAGGCAGAATGAAGCAAAAAGCTTCAAAAAGAGGCATGCCTGATTGTATTAAAAAGTATTAAAACTATCAAACCCCATTCAATTATGTTGTTCCTTATCTAAAGAAAGAATATTAATGAAAGGAACTTGGTCAGCTTGTTGTCTTAATTAGAGAGAGCTTGACTGGCTTGGACAGAGTTTAGCCATTCAGTCAGAACTATCTTAGAAGAGAACCTATGTTATTAGCCATCCCTCAGCTGCACTTAAAGATTACTGCTCAAAACCATTGACTTCCCTTATTTGATGTTTTGATACTGATCTTTTAGTCCCTGGAAATGAATATCCTCCACTGTAAATTAATAAAAATGATTTTGGTTCATGAATTCTTTCCTTAAAACAGGTGGTATATACTTTTAGGTAGGTATAGTATAGTATAGTATAGTATAATGATTAAGGTAGATAGATATAATGTAATGATTAAGAGCATAAGCTCATGGAATGTTGACAGTTGGATTTGAAGCTTGGCTCCACTACTTAATAGCTGTCTACCCTTGACCAAGTTATTAATCTCCTGGTACTTCAGCTTCCGCATCTGCAAAATGGGGTTTGACAGTAGTGTCCAACTCAGAGAGTTGTTAGGATTAGATGAGGTAAATCAAGCAATTAACTTTGCCCAGGGTCTAACACATACTGAGTACTCAATAAATGTTAGCTGTTAGGAGAATGAAGAGAAGTGGGAGTAGCAGTGGTTTGACTAACCTTTGTCAGTTGCTAAAAATTTGATATGACCTGGGTACATTGACAAAAATGAAGTTTTGTTTCTGCAAAGCTGAGGACTAGACCCTGAAACACAGCGACCAGCCTTAAGTCGCCACACCTAAGACATCTTTATCTCTTCACTCATTGACTTCTAAGTGAAATTGTCACTTTTCTTCTTCGACCGTATCTACACAAACAATCTGACACTTATAAAAAGCAGCAAGGCAGAAAAAGGAATTTTCTTCAGGAAAAGTGAATCTACAGAAATCCCAAAATCAAATGCTGAAATCTTCTTAAAGGTTCTATGCAAAGGCATTTGCCTATGGAATGGGGAGATACATGTTCATGAATGATGGGGAAGTTGTTGGTTTTTATTACAAAGTCTATGAAGGTATTTTGTGTGTGTGTGTGTGTGTGTGTGTGTGTGTGTGTGTGTGTGTGAGAGAGAGAGAGAGAGAGAGAGAGAAAGCAAGAGAGAGAGAGAGAGAGAGAGAGAGAGAGAGAGAGGGCAGAAGGCAAGGGAGAGAAAGAATCTTAGGCAGGCTCCATGCCTAGCTTGGAGCCCAACTCAGGGCTCAATCTCATGACCCTGAGATCATGACCTGAGCGGAAAATGCATCAGACACCTAACCAACTGAGCCACCCAAGTGCCCCTTTGAAGATAATTTCTATAAGATTTAGTATACCTTTTTTAAAAAAGCAAATAGAAAACCTATTCCCAAGCCAATGACAAATGGATACATACACCATGACCCAAAGAGATAAGTAAGAAAGAAGCAGTTTGAGGGGTGCCTATGTGGCTCAGTCAGTTGAGCGTCTGCCTTGGCTGGGGCCCTGATCTCAGGGTCCTGGGATCAACCCCCAGGTCAGGCTCCCCGCTCAATGGGGAGTCTGCTTCTCCCTCTCCCCCTGCCCAGCTCGTGCTCTCTTTCTCTCAAACAAATAAAATCTTTTTTTTAAAAAAAGAAAGAAGTGGTTTGAAACACACAGAGAAACAAGAATTTTATTAAATCATTAGTCTAACCGCCTCATTTTTCAAATGAGACTAAGACCCAGAATTATAACACAGTGAGTGCAGTGGTTCCCAAATCTTGCCACAAGGACTATCAGAACTTTGATAAAAATATCTCCAATTCCAGAAAACTAGGAACTACTGCCAACCACTCTTTCTTGGGAAGAACCATCTTTTATTCTGTGAATATGTCTTATTTTTTTTAATGTTCCTCCCCCTCCTTTTTAAATTTATTTATTCATTTGAGAGAGAGAGCAACAGAGAGCACAAGCGGGGAAAGGCAGAGGCAGAGAGAGAAACAGACTCCCCACTGAGCTGGGAGCCTGATATGGGACTCAATCCTAGGACCTGGAGATCATGACCTGAGCGGAAGGCAGAGGCTTAACCATCTATGCCACCCAGGTGCCCCCTACCCCCCTTTTAATGAAAGGATGCTAAGAGAAATTTTTTGAAAAATATTAAGTTTTCTTTTTCTTCCTTTAAGTTTGTCTATTTTTAGTAATCTCTACACCCAACTTGGGGCTTGAACTTACAACCCTGAGATTAAGAGTCAGCATGCTCCTCTGACTGACCCAGCCCGGCACTCCTCTTCATGGTTTCTTTCTTTCTTTCTTTTTTTTTTTTTAAGATTTTATTTATTTATTTGACACAGAGAGAGATCACAAGTAGACAGAAAGGCAGGAAGAGAGAGAGGAGGAAGCAGGCTTCCCGCTGAGCAGGGAGCCCGATGTGGGGCTCGATCCCAGGACCCTGAGATCATGACCTGAGCTGAAGGCAGAGGCTTTAACCCACTGAGGCACCCAGGCGCCCCACTCTTCATGATTTCTTGATAGAAAAAAGTTTGTGGGGGTGGCTAAGTGGCTCAGTCATTTGGGCATCTGCCTTTGGCTCAGGTCGTGATCCCGGGACCCTGGGATAGAGCCCCATGTCTGGTTCCCTGCTCAGCGGGGAGCCTGCTTCTCCCTCTCCTTCTGCCTGCTGCTCCTCCTGCTTGTGCTTGCTCTCAATCAAATAAAATCTTAAAAAAAAAAAGAGAGAGAGAGAGAGAGAAAGGAAGGAAGGGAGGAAGGAAAGAAGGAAGGATGGAAGGAAGGAAGGAAGGAAGGAAAGAAATGAAGAATGAAAGAGAGAAAAAGGTTTCTCAGATCAACCTGGCTCCCAAAATCCAAGTCTGGAATCTCTAGCTAAGAACAAAGTATGACAGGGTTCTTGACTGGATCAGTCAGTAGAGCATGTGACTCTTGATCTCAGGGTCTTGACTTCAAGCCCCACCTTCGGCACAGAGCTTACTTTTCAAAAAAGAAGAATGACTTCATCCAGTAAAAAATAGGAAAAAAAAAAAAACCCCACAGAAATAGATAAGAAGAACCACAAAGAAAAAAATGTCTATCCTTACTAAAAATGCAAATTAAGACAACATGCTATTTTTTTCAGGAGTGCAGTGAAATGGGAAGAGTAATGGGAACGTGAAATAATACCATATACTTTTTTAAAGATTTTATTTATTTGACAGAGACACAGAGAGAGAGGGAACACAAGCAGGGGGAGTGGGAGAGGGAGAAGCAGGCTTCCCAATGTGGGGCTCTATCCTAGGACCCTGAGACCTTGACCTGAGCCGAAGGCAGATGCTTAACAACTGAGCCACCCAGGCGCCCCTTTTATAGCCTATACACCACCCCCCATACACACACTTTAGAATATATAAAATTTAATTCTTCCAAAATATCCTTTAACTTTTCACTAATTCAGATATAACATTTATAATTAGTATACAATTTAAAATTTTTTTTTTATTTTAACAAGGCTCCATGCCCAACATGGGGCTTGAACTCATGACCCTGAGATTAAGAGTCACATGCTCTACCAACTGAGCTAGCCAGGCACCCCAATTAACATATAATTTTGATATAGTACTGAGTATGGTCGCCAGTGTGACTGTTCTTTCTTTGGCAAAATGGTCCCCCGCAATTTGCAACTCATTGGTATGGAGTAGGACTCCCCACAGTCCATGATCACTGTCTCAGCCTGTGTTTACAACCATATTCCAGCATGAATATGGTGAACTGGAAAAAGTATTGAGTTGGGAAGTCAGGCAACATATGTCTCATCTTTATTATCAACTAATCATATTATCTTAGATGTATAACAAACTTTCTGGGCCTCATTTTTCTCTCATATCAAAAGAGGGCTCTAGCCCCTGATGATCTTACTAAATGTTAGTATTCACTGAGTATTTACTATATGCCAGACAGTATACTAAGTGTTTTACATATGTTCACTCTTTTTTTCACTTTATAAATAAAAGCAAACTGCTCATTTTTGAACAAACCTCTGCCCCTCTCCTTATGCCATTATCCTTATAATATTAATATTCCTTCATTGTTTCTATGACCGGTATAGTCCTACCTATGAAAATCCTATTCATACTTAAAAGCTTAGCTTAAATATATCACTTCCTAGAATCAGAGAAATTAAATTATTTGCCCAAGGCCATCCAGCTACCTCTTTGATGAATACAGTCTGAGTTAATGAAAAGAGCAATGACCTGGGACTTAGAAGACTTGAAATTGAATCCCATCTCTGCAATTTACTATTTGGTTTTAGAAAAATCACTTGAATGTTTTAGACATTTGTTGTCTCATTTGTATTCACTCATGTAATATACGTTCAAGCATACTTTGAAAAATGATTCAAAGCTAATAATCATAATCCAATTCAAAATTTTGAGTTATTTTGGGCAGCAGTATTGTATGTTCTTCTGTACTTAGCTCAATTATTCCATTGGGTTATATGCATAAGATTATTAATTATCCAGGTGTGCCTGGTTGGCTCAGTCAGTTAAGCATCTGCCTTCATTTGGCTTAGGTCATGATCTCAGGGTCACCTCTCTGCCTAGTGGGGAGTCTCCTCCCTTTCCCTCTGTGTGCTCTCTCTCTCTCTCTCTCTCAAATAAATAAAATCTTTTTTAAAAGATGATTAATTATCCATGTAATATTAGATTGAGAATGTAAAAACTTTCTTAAATTATAAAAATGATTGACTTTTGCTGTAGAAAATGGAAAATACAGAAAAGCAGAATTTAAAAAACCAATAATCTTACATTGTTTAACTTTCCCACTAAAATATTTGTCTTGTTCACTGCTGTAGACCAAGCATCTTAGAACAGTGCCAGGTACAAAGTAGATGTTCAATAATAAATAATTGCCAAATGACTTATTTTATTTATTTATTTTTTAAGATTTTACTTACTTATTTGACACAGAGAGAGAGCACAAGCAGGGGGAGAGGCAGAGGGAGAAGCAGCCTCCCCACTGAGCAGGGTCACCAACCAGACCCAAAGGCAAATGCTTAACTTTTTGGGGGGAGCCTGGGTGGCTCAGTCAGATAAGCATTTGCCTTTAGCTCAGGTCATGATGCCAAGGTCCTGGGAATGACCCAGGGAATGGGTGGGCCTGCACCAGGCTCCTTGCTCAGCGGAGAGTCTGCTTCTCTCTCTACCCTTCCCCACTGCTCATGATCTCTCTCTCTCTCTCAAATAAATAAATAAATAAAATATTAAAAAGAAGAAGTAGGGGTGCCTGGGTGGCTCAGTCGTTAAGCGTCTGCCTTCGGCTCAGGTCTTGATCCCAGGGTCCTGGGATTGAGCCCCACATCTGGCTCCCTGCTCTGCGGGAAAGCATGCTTCTCCCTCTCCCATTCCCCCTGCTGTGTTCCCTCTCTCGCTGTATCTCTGTCAAATAAATAAATAAAATCTTTAAAAAAAGAAGAAGAAGAGAAGAAGTAGTAGTTTGGGACACCTGACTGGCTCAGTGAGAAAAGCATGTGACTCCTGATCTTGGGGCTATGAGTTCAAGGCCCACATTGGGTGCAGAGATTAAATAAATTTTAAAAAATTAAATAAAATTAAACAAACAAACAAACAAGCTAGCTCATGCTGTACTGTTGACTAGGACTATGAGCTCTGCAGTCCAACCACCTGGGTTTGAATCCTATTCTCCCTACACACACCAACTATAATTTTCAGTAAGTCAGTTAACTTCACTTGGATTCAGTTTCCCCATCTGTAAAAGAAAAATGACAATAATACCCACCTCATCCAGTTGTGAGAAGTATATGAGATAAGCCTGCAAAACTATTACAGGCTTTTTTCCCCCTGATTATAAGTAACATGTTGATTGTAGAAATTATATAATAGCACAAATACCAGGCTGTGAATTTTGTTTTTTTTTTTGTTTTTTTTTTATTATTTTATTCATTTGACACAGAGAGAGAGATCACAAGTAGGCAGAGAGGCNTTGTTTTTTTTATTTTTTTATTTTATTCATTTGACACAGAGAGAGAGATCACAAGTAGGCAGAGAGGCAGGCAGAGAGAGGAGGAAGCAGCAGGCTGTGAATTTTGTGAGGGCAGGGTCCCAATCTATCTCATTAACTACAGTATGCCTAGTTCCTGGCATAGTTCATATCATACAGTAGGTACTTAATGTTTACTGAATGTTGTTAAAGAATATAAATGTTATGCATAATCCCACCACTCAGATATAACCATTATTAATAATCTGAAATTTAGAGTTCCAATTTTTTACCTATGCATATATCACTTTGGAAAAAAATTATATAGTTTCACAAAAACCTTCTGTTTCTACTTAGTATATGTGATGGTTAATTTTATGACTCAACATGACTGGTCCATAGGACCAGACATTTGGCCAAATATTATTCTGGGTGTGTCTGTGAGGGTGTTTGGATGAGATTAATATTTGAATCAGTAGACTGAGTAAAGCAGATTGCCTCCCCTGTTGTGGGTGGGCCGCATCCAATCAATTGAAGACCTGAATAGAAAAGAACAAAAGGCTGAGCCAGATTGAATTCCTCCTGTGTGACTGCCTGAGCCAGGACATCAGTGTTTTCCTGCCTTAGGGCTCTAACTGAAAAATTGGCTCTTTCTGGATTTTGAGCCCACTGGCTTTCAGATAGATCTATACCATTGGCTCTTGGGTCTTCAGCTTGTCAATTACAGATCTTGAGACTTCTCAGCCTCCAGAATTACATGAGCCAATTCCTTATTTTATATATTATTTTGTATATATCTGGCATTTGTTATGCTTCTCTGGAGAACCTGGACTAATACAGTGTATTACACCAAAAACAATTTCCCAAGTGCTTAAATATTCTATAACATTATAATGTTTGCAATAGTATTCCATTTCATCAGTATCTACTATTGTAAGAAATTTAAATTATTTTCATTTTTTTGTATTATAAATAGTGCTGAAGTGTATATACCTTCTATAGATATTTATGTATATCCCTGATTGTTTCCTTAGAATAATTCCATAAGTGAAATTACTGGGTCAAAGAGTGTAAAAAAAAAAAATGTAAAAGCTCAGGTACCAGGGTGGCTTAGTCAGTTAAGTGACTGATTCTTGATTTCAGGGTTGTGGGATCAAGCCCCAAAACATGTTGCCAAGTAACTCTCCAAAATGGTTGCAGCCACTTACATACCCACCAACAAGTCCACAAAGGTACTTGGTTTTTTTGCACCTTCAATCTTTAACACTGGATAAATTTTTTTACTCTGCCAAATTTCACTTTTAAGGTGGATATATTGTTTTTTTAATTTGCATTTTGTTATTACAATGAGATTCAACATTATGCTTATTGGCAATTTGTTTATGTCCTTTGTTGATTTTTCTTTTGGGGTGTTTTTGCTAGCTTAGCGATTCTTAGGATCTCTTACTCTATCAAAGACATCAACTCTTTGTAGTATTCAGTGTTACATTTTTCTTTTTTTTTATAATTTTTTTTTAAGATTTTATTTATTTATTTGACAGATAGAGATCACAAGTAGGCAGAGAGAGAGGAGGAAGCAGGCTCCCTGCAGAGTAGGGAGCCCGATGCGGGCCTCGATCCAGGGACCCTGACTGAGATCATGACCTGAGCCGAAGGCAGAGGCTTTAACCCACTGAGCCACCCAGGCGCCCTCACTGTTACATTTTTTCTGAGTCTCATAGTTTTAACAAATGATTACTTCATCTTGAATTTATCTTAGTATAAACTGAAAACTGTTATAGCCATTCAATAAATGCTAATTTAGTTTAATGACTAAATGTCAGTCATTGTACTTGGTAATGAAGATAGATATAAAAGATGCAGAAAGAAGACAGATGTTTAAAAATACATATATATATATATATATATATATGGCAATATATATAGCAAGTGCTGGGATAGAGGTAAGCACAAGGCATCATGGGAACACACAGATTTCACTTATCTTAGACTGAAAGAAGAGATCAAGAGATTCTCACATCTTCTACATCCCTGCTCAAATGTCACCTTACTGGGGAGGCTTTCCCTGACTACCCTACATAAAATACCAAGTACTACACACCCCATCACTCTTTAAATTCCCTATTCTGTCTTAAGGTGTCTTATTCTTCTTCATAGCGATATATGAACTGCTGACATGTTTTTATTCATTTATTTATTGTTTTCCTCCCCTTCACAATATCCCTCTCCCTGCCAGAATGCCCCTCTCCTAAGAAGACCAGTTCCGTGGGAGTCAGGTCTTTGTTTTGTTCACTGCTGTATCCCCAGCACCAAGAACAGTGCTCAGTGTATTGAAGAAGCTCAATTCAACCTGTAGTAAATGAATGACAGAAAGGAAGGCTCTTCTCTGTTAGTGCAAGAGATTCTTCCTCATCTTCTCCAAGGCTTTTCCTCCCTGCATCTGTGCTCTGTGTTTCCCTCTCTGCCTCTTCTTCATTAAATACCCCTTTCTGTACCTTTAACTTCTCCCTCTCTCTTTTACTCAAGCCCCTACTTGACTGATCTTCCTCGCTCAGTATTAGTGTTCCCTGATCCCTTCTCACTAGACAGATTTTTTTAAAGATTATATTTTTAAGTAATCTCTACACCCAACGTGGGTCTTTAACTTACAACTCTGAGATCAAGAGTGGCATGCTCTACGAACGGAGTCAGCCAGGCACCCTGCTAGATTGAGCCTTTTTTTTTTTTTAAGATTTTATTTATTTGACACAGAGTGAGAGAGAGATTACAAATAGGCAGAGAGGCAGGCAGAGAGAGAGGAGGAAGCAGGCTCCCTGCTGAGCAGAGAGCCCGATGTGGGCCTCGATCCCAGGACGCTGAGATCATGACCTGAGCCGAAAGCAGAGGCTTTAATCCACTGAGCCACCCAGGCGCCCTAGATTGAGCCTTTTACAAGTAGACAAGCAGACAGAGGTAAAGAAGACATTTTGGGGATGCCTGGGTGGCCCAGTTGGTTAAACAGCTGCCTTCGGCTCAGGTCATGACCCCAGGGTCCTGGGATCAAGCCCTGCAAGGGCTCCTTGCTCAGCAGGGAGCCTGCTTCCCTCTCTGCCTCTGCCTGCTTGTTCTCTCTCTCTCTCTGACAAATAAATAAATAAAATCTTCTTAAAAATTTTTTTAAAAAAGAAGACATTTTGGACAGAACATTTTAAGCAAAAGAATGACAGAATGACTCCACCTCTATCACCAAAAGCTGTGGGTCTCCTACATGGCCTGCATCCCAAATCTCATTTTAAAACAATTCAGTATGCACCTGCTATACGTCAGGCTATGGGGGGGATGTGTATAGAATAATATATTGAGTATTTACAATGGATGCCAGGTACCATCCTGACCTCTTTACATATATTAATTTACCTAATTCTTCCAACCACTCTTTGGTGGAAGTACTATTATTCCCTATTTGCAGATGAGAAACAGGGGCACAGTAAAGTCAAGCAAGTGGAAAATCAGGATTCAAACCTAAGCAGTCTAACTTCACAGTCTGTGCATTTTACCATATTATACCATTTTACCATATTACAACCTTGTTAAAGAAGAATGTCCAGGGTTATTTGGAGGACAACAAAGAGGTACTGCCTTCAGCAAAGTAGATCTGACAGGTTTGGTCACTGATGGATATGGGAGGAGGGGAAAAAAAAAGAAAGATCTAGTGTGGATGATGGTACCAATCATCTAAAGAGGGAATACAAGAGTTGGAGGAGGAGGAGATGGCCTTAGGGGCCAATAAATAACATGCTTTCTCCTGCCTGAGTTCAGAACCAATAGGATATAGATGCAGGAAGCAGAAGGACACCAAAACATGACCTTTTTGACTAAGCTGATAGTTACTGAGATTTCACATGTGATGTGCTGCCAAGTGGGCTCACTGATGCTTTACCCCCTAATTAAACATTTACCCACCTGGTCCCAGGCACAGCTAGAGAGCAGAAAACTCTTCCTGGTTTTTGGTTTCAGACTTTGAACAGGCCAATTCCAAAAGGAGGAATTCAGAAGGCACAGCGCAACATTCTTCCAGGTTCTTTTATCAGCTCCCAGCCAGAAGTCAGCCCAGAGTATTCCTCTAGCAGGAAAGTCCCCTTATGGGAACATTAAGAACAAAATCACTTGGCGGGTGGTGGGGTGGTGGTGGTGGAATAGGGAGAGGTTGGTAAAAGAATACAAATTTTTGATTATAAGATGAGTAAGGTCTGAGGATCTAATATATAACATGGTGACTATGGTTGATTATACTGTATTGTATAACTGAAATTTGCAGAGAGTAGAAAAATGTTCTCATCCTCCCCCAAGCCATCATATTAAATATTTTAAATATCTTACAGTTTTGTCAATTTTATCTCAATAAAACTGAGGGGGAGGGGGAAGAATAGGGCGTGTGTCAACTCTACCCAAATAAAAAACTTTTTAAAAAAGGAATAAGCCTTCCTCCATCAACATTTCTGAAAATGTATATTACTGACGCAAGAACTTTTTGTTTACAAAGGATTTACTTCACATGTTTTCTATGTATTACAGGTGATTTGAACTTCTCAGAAATACCTCTTAGGTAAATAAAATGATCTTTCTCGCCCTCCCCCTTTGTCTGGTATAGATGAGGATATCGTAATGCTGCACCCACACCATTAGTCTGTCTGCCTCCGTTGTAACAGCGATGCCTCAGGCTGTAGAAGGGAGGCCATCTGGAGAGCAGGAGCGACCCTCATTGCGGCTGCGTCACTCCCCTTCAGCTACTGCCCATCTCTAAAGTAGGGAAGCAAATATGTCATTTACTCTAAGTAAAAGAGAAAATGATAAGGGAAGTAACTTTACATGATTCACTCTAAGTAAGGCAGAAAGTGAAGAGGACAAGTTTGAAGACGCCTATGAAGTTATCCCTGCGGCAACAACAATGACTCTAACCTCTTCCCTGGAAGAATGCACAACTGGGTTGTATTTATTTCTCAATAACAGATTCTCAGAGGCCATAGATCTCATTCATCCGTGGTCGAAAAACAGCATCTACCATGCCCTGATTTATAACATCCTTATGGTTGTCAAGGCCATCTTGACTTTTGATCCCCTGGATCTACAGATTGGAATGACTGCCACAAAGGAGGCTTTGAAAACCTGTAACAGTTTCCGAAGAAAATCTAGGATGACAAGTTTTTCTCATCTAATAAGTAAACAGGGAATAAAGGCTATCAAAGAGGAGGAACTGCATGCGGAAGTCTGCTATGCTGAGTGTTTGATTCTGAGATCCACCATCACATTTATACAGGATGACAGTATGTTTGGTTTTCTTAAAAGTGCAGTCAACATCGGGTTAAGTTATCAAATATACAAAGACTGTCAACAAGTATTAACACAGATACCTCACAACCACAGCAAAACCTACCGACACCTGGTTGGAGGGGTAAAATTTGGACTTGGAGCATTCAATCTGATATTATCACTTGTGCCACCAAAGACCCTTAAACTCCTCAATATTGCTGGATATTCTGGTAATAAGGAGGTGGGCTTGACTTTGCTTCATGAGAGTTCATCTGAATCCCACATAAATAATATCTTAAGTGTTTTGACTCTCCTCTTTTATTACAGTTATATCTATATAGCTGTTGGTGTTGAAAAGGGTCAGAATTCTACTGTAGAGGACCTCTTCCTAATCTACCTCCAGAAATTTCCAAACTGTGTCATACTTAAATTTTTTCGTGCACGTTTTAGTATGCTGAAAGGAAACTTTGAAAATGCAGTTAGTATTAGAGGAGTGCATTTTGATTCAAAACGAATGGAAGCAGGTTCATCACCTGTGTTACTGGGAACTCATGTGGTGCCACATTTTTCTGCGGAATTGGAAGCAGGCTTACTGCTATGCTGATCTACTGTATCATAGCAGCAGGTGGTCCAAGGCAATATACTTGTACAGTAAAGCCATGCTACTCGCCCTGCTTCCTTCAGAGTCTGTCAGATCAGGGAGTGAGGACATAAACTCTTTCTTCTTAAAAGTGGATGGCTTGAGAATCAAAATCTTGGGAACTTCTGTGCCAAGAGAAAAGTTTGCTGCTGAGAAGGGTCAACGCTATGGGACTACCACGGGCTGGTTCACGGCCCAGCCCATCCTGGAATTCATTTACGCCTGGAGTGGTTTCCAAGTAATGAGCAAAAAACTAGACCTTATTTCGAGCTGGCTCTCGATAATTAATAGAGGACAAGACCTTTACGAGAAAATCCAAATAAAGAGTATGGCACAGATGACATCAGTTTGCTATATTTACTGAAAGGTCTATGCCTGAAACACTTAGGCAGATATTCAACAGCTGAGCATTACTTTAATCGTGTCATTCAAAAGGAGAAATTGTTAAAATATGACCACTACTTGGTGCCATATACTTACTACGAATTAGGAATTCTTCACTATCTAAAAGGAGATTATGACAGTGCAACAAAAAACCTAGACAACATAAAAAACTACAAAGACTATTCCATGGAAGCCCGATTACAGTTTAGGGCTCACATAGCTCTTGAACAAATAGCTAAAGAAAAGTGATGGTTTTGACACAAAGCGTGGTTTTATTTATTATAAGTGAAGTATCTGCAATTGGCAAGGTCATTAACAGAAAAATCATTTCTTTGATGAAGAAGAGGCAGCTGCTAAGAATCTGATCAGTAACAAGTAAGAAAGGAATTGGCCGTTACTTTTCCCTTTTTCCTCCTCCTTACCTATAAAATGGAATGTCTTAGCCTGGCAAATGGAGTGATGCACATTCTTGAAAAAGAAAAGGCAAATGATGTACAGTTGACCCTTGAACAACACGGAGATTCTGGGTGCTGACCCCCACGCAGTCAAAAATCTGTGTATAACTTCTGACTCCCCCAAAACTTAACCACTAATAGCCTGCTGACCAGAAGCCTTATCAATAACAGTCGATTAACATATATTTTGTACGTTGCATGTATTACATACCGTGTTCTTATAATAAAGGATGCTAGAGAAAAAAAGGCCATCAAGAAAATCATCAGAGAAAGTACGTTTACAGTACTGTACCGTAGCAAAAAAAAAAATCCATGTATAAGTGAACCTGCACAGTTCAAACCCATGTTGTTCAAGGGTCAACTGTATATTATGAAATATACTCTCTCTTATATATCATGGATTTTTCAATTATGTTAGACAACATTTTCAAAAACTCAAAAATATTTTTTAACATCTCAGTCGATAATGTATAGAACTTACAAAAAAATAGGAAAAGTAGCTACTCCGGGAATCCCAGTGCCCTATAAATGTTTTTACTGTTAAAAGAAAGAAAAAAACCCTTTAAGATCTTACTGACATTTCAGAACAATGTGCACCGAACAGCATAGACTCTGAATGTTTTCCCTCTTACATAGTAATTTTTATTGGCTTTTTATATCAGAGACGATACTTTCCCCCGTGTCTATTTTACCTTTTATCTGTTGTAGTTTACTTTACCTTTTTTACTAGGAAGCTCAAGTATGGATATATAATTTACCACAGGGTCAAGAAGAAGAAGTGCCCCCTCACCCCTGCTTCTCTTCACACACACACACAGGCAAACTCTTTGAAAATAATTGGAGGAAGCCAGGAGGATAGATTCACTGGGTAGGAAAAAACAGGTTAGGCCTATGGAGGGAGACTTGAGTTACTGCCGGGCCCTCCCTTAGTTACCCTCCCTGAGGTGTAAGGAGCTACAACATAATTAAATGCTGCATCTATCCAGTTGCCATTGTTAGTGGGCTAATCTGAGAGTAAATAGCAGCTGTAGGCATGGGGTATTGCTTTACCTGCCTTGGGGGTAAAATCAGTACCTAGACCATTTAATTTCCAGGCCATTAAATCTGGCTGAGTGTATCCTCCTTGGAAAGTCACCCTCGGAAACAGACCTTGCTCAGCAAATCTGGATTTCTAAAACATGAGTGAAACACATTATTTTTAATGCTTTGGGCGTCCAAGCAATCAACTGGAGCACAACGAGGAGCTAGTATTTCAGATGTAAAAATCCTTACTTTAAAAAGCACGTTCCTAATTAACTAAAAATAGACTTTCAGGTGAACAACTGTGCTTAAGTTTTCCTCCACATTATGTAATTAGTACAATAGCGTGGTGAAGAGGGCTCTGGTCTGGTTGCCTGAATTAGCATCCTCGCTCTGGTACTAGCTAGTCGTGTGCTCCTGGGCCTCTGGGCCCCAGTGTCCCTGGTTCTAAAGCAGGGTTGATAGTTCCTCTTTCATGTTTTTTTCTGTGTTAATATTTGAGTTAATACACATGTGCTACTACTACTACTACTATTACTAGTAGTAATAAGGATAATACATTGCTACTCAGTGCAGAGAATTTAAATTACTTTCTTAGAAAAAGCAAAGGCACCTTTGTTATATTGCTTTGCTGATCCGAAATTTGACCTGTTAATTTGCTTTTTCTGTTCTTCATTGATCTTGGTCACTTATAAGTAATCTCTGCCTAAATTATGGTTTTGTCTTTTGTCCCAGCTTCTTCCAATGAAGAGCAGTTTTATTAACTGGTTCAATAAACGTACGTGGAATGCCTACTATTTGGAGCACTGAATAAAGGATTGAGAATATAAAGATAATGGATGTTCTCTCTCCTGAGGGCTTTATTAGGGAGACAAGTTGGAAGAGGATTTTGCTGGGGTAGGAACACTTAAAACAGTTGCTTAAATAGACAGGAGTCTGTCTCGAACACAAGAAATCTGAAGGTGGGTATCTCAGGTCTGGTTTGGCTCTTTTATTTTTCTGCGTGGCACGGTGGCTTTCTCCTGCATGCCTCCTCACTCAGTGGAAACAGACTACCTCATCTCCTGGCCTTACATCCAAGCCAGGCAGGCTGGAGGAGGAATTGTTAAGGAAGATAAAAGGCCTTCTCCTTCTTAGGAGCCTCTGCCTTTTTGTTTCAGAAGGGACAGCCTTCCCAGGGATTTCCGTGTAGATCTCACTGGCCAGGAATATTCATGTGGCCACTTCTACCTGCAGAGGAAGCTGAAGATTGAGTAGTAGCTTTCCAGCCTCATTAGGAGGTTGTGGGAAAAGATTGTTAAATGACCCCAACTACAGTAACTGCCTCAACACATATGTAAACAACAAGATGCTACAAAATGGTATAGGAAGGGCACTGTGGAAAAAAGGAGCAAGGTGACAATGAGACCAAGGAATTGCCTGCAGGAGACTCTATGGGGCTCCAAGAGGAGATCCTGCAATTGGCATTTCCTTGGTGAAGTTGCTACCCACAGCCCAGCTTTCTGGCCCTTAACTGGCTCTAGGGTTGACTAGACACATTGGGGCTGATTCTTACCAGGCAAACTCACAAGAGATTAAGGTATAATTTACTTTGCTAATTTGTTCATTTATAGGAGGGTCTATTCCAGAGTTGGAAACTCAATTTCCTATGGGACCAGGCAGCTGATGTAAACAATATAAAGCAGCCAGACATAACAAAACAATAAAAGTGGTTGAAACTCGTTGTGAAGGAAAGGAAACCTACTTAAAAGCTTTCAAATTAAAAAAAATTTAATTAAAAAAAATTTAAACCTGTGCAGATAATAAACTCTCTGTATGTCCTGATATGACCCGTAGTTTGTGATTTCTGGTCTATTTCTTACTATTGACTAGAAAGTGCTCATGTTTTCCTGTCAAGGAGAGGATAAACACTCTACCCACAAAACCAGTGTGGAAGTGTCACAAGGCAGCATGGTGAGCATGGAATCAGAATAGGAGGCAGATAGGTTTAGGAATGTCTGTTCCAGGCCAGGGTGGGACATGATGAAGCATCCGTTCCCCACAATATGTATCTATCTCTGGAAAGTCCCCACCTTGTGGATCCCATGGTCTCTGAGAAATACCTCCCAATCTTTTGCTAACTGACCTTTCTTCTTCCATGTCTTCTGCTGCCAACCCTGGGGTACTGAATGTCCCAGCAGGGTATCATACAGTTAAGCTTTCATTTACTACTATAAAATCCCATTCCAGTCCTGTGTCCAGAGAATACAATCAGGTCACTTAGTTTGGAATTTTGTTCATCCTCACATTCTCTGGTGATCCAGATTATAGATGGTCTCTTTGTACAAATGAATCACAGATCGAGTCACATCCATTTTACTTAACATATAGGGTTAGTTTATAAGAACTTGGAGGAGAGACCTCCCTGTGGCCTTCCTGTGCCACAAACACAAAGTGTTATTGAAGCATTTTTTATTCCGGGAAGAAATTTCTTATCTAATTTAGTAAATATAATAGCTACTTGGAGTCTTGAGATCCTGAAAAAACAAAGAGGAAGAGGGGGTTATGAATGAAGAAAAGAACAGAGAGCAGCTCTGTTCAAGGATCTCAACATGCTCTTGCCCCAATCTAATCAATCACTAAGTCTAGTTGATTTTTCCTTTGAAATATTTGTCAATTCTACTCCTTTTTTCTCCTCTTTCATTTTCACTGCCATCAGCTTAGGTTAGGACTTTATTATGTCCTGTCTGGGCCACTGCACCAATTTTTAGGAGCTTGGTAGTCAACATCTTTTGTTGTTCAAAGGCAATACCGGGGGGGGGATAGTTAACCCCATTTTATTTTATTTTTTTTCAAAACAAAACAAAATCTATGTAAAACATGTACATTCATACCACTTAGACTGATTATGTCATTGACTAAGAGGAACTCAATAAAAACAATGGCACTGATTTTTAGCCAGTATAAAGATACTAGCTGAGCATATTTGAAAACCAACAATTACAGAAGCAGTTTGCTAAACCTTCATGCCTTACATGGGTTTAGTGCTGTAGAGTTCACAAAGTCTGTTTGAAGCATTTTCATCCAGGGAAACCAATCCTACCTTCACCTTACTGCTAGGGAAACCAATTTTCTCTGAGGTGGTAAAAATCTCCCCTCTAGGCAGGCCTGGGCAGCGCTGGGCAGAGCAGATAACGAATCAATTTAGAGACACTGCCTCCCTAAATCCGATTTCCATTTGGAAAGTGGTTCTGGAATTTCTTTGTCCTGATACCACTGGTTTGTTTGGATAGAGAGGCTACATTTTACATTAAGTTTCGTGCTGTGTATATATACTCTGTACTTCCCTGTTTTCTCCACCTCTCATTTCTCTGCATCCTTTCTAATTCACTGATTTAATCACGTTATTTTTTTCCAATCTCTTTGGTATAGTTATTCACTCAAAATGAGTTAATATCTGAAAGTTCTTAAAGAAGTGCCTGGCACATATTAGGTGATATATAACTGCCTAAGAAATGAAAATTTAGTTCAGATTGAGCACCTACTATATGCCAGGCACTGTGGTAAGGTGGGGTATATGGTAGTAAATAAGAGACAGAGCCCCTGCCCTTAGAGGGTTTACAGTGCTTCTAAGTGACTGAATGGCTTAGTCATGAACATTTATTGGTGACAGCCTGTTAGGTCATCTAATCCCACATTTTCTTTTATAAATGAAGAAACTGAACTCTAAGAAGGCAAATGACATCCAAAGTCATAAAGCTGGTAGGAACACAGTCAGTGGTGTGTAGGGACCAGTTTAAACTGTCATAAAAGAGCCCATTGTTAAATATTCAGGAATTTTTTGAGCCTGTTGTTAAATCATTGGTACCCTGATATCAGCCACGGTGGGAATATTTACACTGTAGAAATCAGCAAATAGTACAGATCAAACCTCCTTTTTCCAGGAGAACGAGTTTACCAGAACACTACAGATTTAACCAAATGAAGCCAAGTTTGCTAAAACTTCCTGCCCACTGCTTTTCACTCCAACCTACACCTCCTTTGATTAGGTCTGTGTCCCATAGACACAGAATTTTTTGTGGTTGGTTCATTACTTATAAATCAAGTTCAAAGGCTACCTCTTTAAGAAGTTTTTCTAAGAACCCCTCCCCAATCCTTTCGATTGTATTACCACCTTAGGTAGAAAGATAGCTTACTTGTTTATAAGTACGAAAAGACTTTTTCAACTTACCAAAGGCAAGACTATTTTTAAATTAGTTTTTGAAGTCCTAGTTGTTAACAGAAAGTGTAGCACGTGTAGGTACATAATGTATGCTTGATGAATGAATGCAGAAATAAAAAATAGACACTTTTGGGGTGCCTGGGTGGCTCACTGGGTTAAAGCCTCTACCTTCAGCTCAGGTCATGATCTCAGGGTCCTGGGATTGAGCCCCGAATTGGGCTCCCTGCTCAGCGGAGAGCCTGCTTTCTCCTCTCTCTCTGCCTGCCTCTCTGCCTACTTGTGATCTCTCTCTCTCTGTGTCAAATAAATAAATAAATAATCTTAAAAAAAAATAGACACTTTTAGTGGGTTCTACTTATTGAGTGAATGAAAAAAAAAAAACCAGAACACTAAAAAAATCTCGGGTCAAAATGATCAATTATTTTTTTCTGACCTTACCTTGCATGAAAAATACTCAGCAAATTACTACCCAACCTCCACTCATTTTCTACCTACTTTTTTTTCTTTCATGTTAAGAATAGTCTTTATCTACCTATTATGACCCATCACTGTGAATTGAAAAAAATTTTTTTAAAGATTTTATTTATTTATTTCACAGAGGGAGAGAGATGACAGGAGGCAGAGAGGCAGGCNGGGGGGGGGGAAGCAGGCCTCGATCCCAGGACCCTGAGATCATGACCTGAGCCGAAGGCAGAGGCTTTAACCCACTGAGCCACCCAGGCACCCTGTGAATTGAAAATTGTGATAGTCTGGGAGGGCAGGGCATGTTTATCTTTGTACCATGATAAAGAACAGTGGTAAAACTATTGACAACTTTTTTAACTTCTGATTTTTTTCAGGGAAATTAAGAAAAGGTTCTTTGAAAAAAAATGTTTCTTCCTGGGACACCTGGCTGGCTCAGTTGGAGAGCATGCAATTTGTTGTTTTTTGTTTTTTGTTTTAGATTTCATTTATTTATTTGACAGAGGGAGAGCACAAGCAGGGGGAGTGGTAGGCAGAGGGAGGGGAGAAGTAGGCTCCCTGCCCAGCAGAGAGCTGATGTAGGGCTCGATCCCAGGACTCCAGGATCATGACCGGAGCTGAAGGAGGTTAACAGACTGAGCCATCCAGGTGCCCCAAAGCATGCAATTCTTGATCGCAGGGTCGTGAGTTCAAATCCCAAGTTGGGTGTAGAGATTACTTAAAAAAAAAAGTCTTGCTAAATTAAAAACGTAGTCCAAAATCTAGAATAAGCAGTTTTGCACTTAGCAAAGGAAAGGGCTGTGTGTGTGTGTGACGGTTTGATGGGGAGGCAGATATTGGGAAGGAGATGAAGGGAGAGGGAAGGGGAAGAAAGGTAGAAAATGTGAGAGAAGGGACATCAGTTGGTCAGTCTGAGGGAGGCACCAGGGGAACAAGGGTAGGGATTGACAGGGGAAAGGAAATGGCCCCATCTGAACTTGTTGAGGGTGACTACAGGAGAGGGTCTTTCTATACACCTGCATTATGGAGTAGGCTGGGCTCAGTCTGTTATCAATCAGTGATTCACATCAGCAGATGCTAGAAATGATTCTTTATCTGGCAGACGAAAGGGAGAGGGGAGAGAAGAGAAGGAATTTTCCCCAGTCTCATTACTTTAAAAGGAGTCATTTAAACTTGAAGCTAGCTTCCAAAGTCTTTGATTGTGCAGTACAGAGAGAAGGCTTAAAATGCAAACGACCCGTTGTCAACAATTGGTTGAGGCTACTTTGGACTGAATTTTTACGAGGTCATATGTTTGTTTAGCTTCACTTTTAACAATTGGTATGTATGTATGTATGTATACGTTTTTTATTGAACTAATCTCTATAGCCCAATGTGGGGCTCGGACTCACAACCCGGAGATTAAGAGTTGCATGCTTTCTGACTGAGCCATCCAGGCGCCCCCAATTGGTATTTATATTAGCTCTTTGTAGATTTATTGAGAACTTAACTGGCATAATCTAATTTAATGTGCTAAAGCCACATTAATATAATCAGCCAACCACTCAACAAGTGAAGGTTGCTAAAGGATTATTTGAAATGATGGCAATAAGAAACAATGTACTTCAAGGATTATGTGAACTCAAATCCCAAATTGTAAGGGAAAAGCTGACTAATTTTCAATGTTTTCTACATCGTGGTTTGATAGTCCTCTAATTCATCTTCTGTAAATCTCCCTTGGTGTTTTTTACAGAAACTCAACGTTTAACACTTTCTACCATTTTTCAGGATTACAGTTTATCTGGATGATGCCAGGAGCCGACTACATACCGGAACAGAAATCTGTGGCAAAAACGAGTGTTTTGCACTTTTCCACTGCAGGGTGTGCGTGTGTGTGTGAGGGTTTGTGGGGGGAGAGGCCAGGGCTTTCCTAGTGGGGGAGACACCTCTCACTAGTGAGTGCTCAGCTAGGTGGAAATCACCCCAATCCTGTGCTTTCCTTCTGGCTTCTGCACCTCCTGCAGGAATGGAGCAAGGGCACATCCCAAAGGAGCAGACGTGTTAATTCCCTTACACTAGCCAAACAAACAAATATCTTGGCTCTATCGCTTTCTCCAAGGCACTGTCATCTCACACTCCTTTTTTTTTTTTTTTTAAGATTTTATTTATTTATTTCACAGAGGGAGAGAGATCACAAGGAGGCAGAGAGGCAGGCAGAGCGAGAGGGGGAAGCAGGCTCCCCGCTGAGCAGAGAGCCCGATGCGGGCCTGATCCCAGGACCCTGAGATCATGACCTGAGCCGAAAGCAGAGGCTTTAACCCACTGAGCCACCCAGGCGCCCTCATCTCACACTCCTAAAGCTTTAGGATTTACCTGGAGGGTTCTGGTGCTCTGATTCCACCGCAAGGGTGCATTTCAAAGTCAACTCTCAACGAGGAACTTGGCACGAGACTTTTGTTGAAATGTCCATCGTGACAGTGAAGAGGAGTGGTTCTAGCGAACAAGGAGGCTTATAATTACTATACAAGAAACTCAGGCCCTGCGCGGACCCAACCTTTATCCCCACACGCCCGGTGACTCTCAGACTTCCAGGTGTGACCAAGATGAAGGACTACAAAACAGAGAATTCTGGGGAAAGGAAGTGACGACATGACGCAAAGCATGCTGGACTCAGGTGGGCGCCGCTGGAGTTACTACTTCCTTACCTCGTGGTTGGTGTGTCCCGGTCGTTGCTAGGAGTTCTTGCTGGTATTTTTCTCGTTTGTGGGAATTAATAAGTACCACCAGGTTTGAGTACTGTTTTAAATATCGCGCAGCTGCAAGCTAGGCCACGGAATCTGCGCCCTAGAGCCTTAGCTGCTGGCCCGTGCGGGAGGTTCGTGCATCCTCCAAACAAGTAAGAGGAAATTGTCAAACCCCGGGCCTCTCCCTGGCGGGATCCAGCGGAGAAACAGCTGGAGAGAGCCAGTGGATGGATATCGAAAAAATTTTCTTCTTCAGTTTTAGCTCAGAGTGGTGTCGAGTGAGCTCCTTTGATCGCAGGAGAGCAGAGTTAAAGGGTTTGAGCCTCTGCTGACCGTTGTTCAAAGCCAGAGTGAAGGCGATCTGGAATGGTCCGGGGTGGTGGAGTAGAGAAGTAAGCCGGAGGAGTTACCCCGGGCTGGGCCCCATGCCAACTCGGTGTTTCCTTAGCTTTCAGACAGAATTGCGAATATCAGCTGTTTTCCTGATAGGGAACTTGAGGCAAATCACAGATGTTCTCTATCTCTAGGATGGCAGTTGCTTGAGTGGAACGTATATATTAACCCGAACTTGTGGTGGTTTTAGATCTAGCCAGCTGGCAGCCATGAACGAATGGATGAGGAAAGGCCCCTTAGAATGGCAAGATTACACGTACAAAGAAGTCAAAGTGACAGCCAGTGAGAAGGAGTATAAAGGATGGGTTTTAACCACAGACCCAGTTTCTGCCAAGTGAGTATGGGTCCTCCTCCCCTGAAATCTTAATGACACCCTTTGTGCTGCCTGTGTTATGTCCAAACTATGGAAGTAGATAAATGAAAGGCTAGTTATTCACACATAAGAATTGTATTGCCTCTGAATCTTAGCATTGTTGTATGGATTACCTTGGCAGACCAGCCAAGTTTGTAGAAGTAAGGCACTTTTCTTGTTACTACATTATTATTAGAAAATCTCAAACATACGTAAATGTACAGAGAATAGCTTAACAGACACTAGCCTTACCTTCCCCTTCTAAATATCTTTAAGCCAGTTGCAGACACATAATTTTGTTTTTAAATACCTCAATATATCTTTTAGGAGATAAGGACTCTTTAATGACCACAGTAACACTATAATACCTAACGAAAGTAATAATAACTTTATTACTAACAGTCTTTTATTTTTTTTAAAGACATGTTTATTTATTGACAGAGAGATCACAAGTAGGCAGAGAGGCAGGCAGAGAGAGAGGAGGAAGCAGGCTCCCTGCTGAGCAGAGAGCCCGATGCGGGCCTCGATCCCAGAACCCTGAGATCACGACCTGAGCTGAAGGCAGAGGCTTTAACCCACTGAGCCACCCAGGCGCCCAACAGTCTGTTTTTAGACTTGCCTGGTTGTCTCAAAATATCTCGTTAATCATCAGTTTGGTTGATACGTCTCTTAAGTGTCTTTATGACTGCACTTTCTCTTTTTAGTTTTCCATGTCCTTTATTTGTTGAAGAAATGAATCATTTGTCTTACAGAATCGGACACATTCTGGATTTAGCTTATTGCATTATCATGGTATAGCTTAACATGTTCTTTTATCCTCCGTATTTCCTATAAACTGGTATTCCTGTCTGGAGGTTTGATTAGGATCAGATTTGGTTTTTTTGCAAGACTACTTTAAAGGTGGTGATACGCACACTTTTTATTTTTTTATTTTACTTTTTAAATTTTTAAATTATTTTTAAAAAGATTTTATTTATTTATTTGAGAGAGAATTTGAGAGAGAGTGCATGAGAGAGGGGAGAGTCAGAGGAAGAAGCAGATTCCCTGCTGAGCCAGAAGCCCTATGCAGGACTCGATCCTGGTACTCCAGGATCATGACTTGAGCCGAAGGCAGCTGCTGACCAATTGAGCCACCCAGGCGCCCCACACTTTTTATTTTGAAATGACTTTAGATTTACAGAAAAGACCCATTTACCCAGCTTCCCCTAATGTTGGCATCTTACCTAACCATGGTACTTTCCTCCAAACTGAAACTTTACATTAAACTGCAATCATTTGGATTTTAACAGTTTCTCCACTAACTGTTTGCCTTTTTCTGTTCCAGGATCCAGTCTGGGATCCAGCATTACATTTAATAGTCATGTGTCCTTAGTCTCCTCTGATCTGTGATAATTTTTCAGTCATTCCTTGTTTTTCATTACCTTGCCACTTTTAAGGAGTTCCGGTGAGGTATTTTGTAGACTCTCTCTGAATATGGGTTTGTGTGATGCTTTCTCATAAATAGCCTGGGATTATGGGTTTTGGAAGGAGTACCAAGGAAGTGAAATTCATTCACATCACATCACATCATATATTTTATTTAGTTAGGATTTTTGCATTTGTATTCATGAGTGAGATTAGCTTGTAGTTTTATATTTTAATCCTCTTCTCCTCTGCTTTTGGTATCAAGATTATATTAGCCTCATTTAATGAGTTAAGGCACAGTTCCTCTTTTATAGTCTCTAGAAGAATTTGGTTAGATTAGAAATGTTTGAACCTTGGGGTGCCTGGCTGGCTTAGTCCGTGGCGCCTGCAACTCTTGATCTTGGGATTGTGAGTTTGAGCCTCACACTGGGTGTGGAGATTACTTAAAAATAAAATCTTAAAAAAGAAATGTTCGAACCTTGAAAATTGTATATCATTTGTTGGTAAAATTGTCTATGCCTTTTTCCCCCTTCATGGGAAAATATTTTAAAATACTTATTCAGTTTTAATGAAAGATTATAGGACTATTTACTATTTATATTATCTTTTTTTAACTCAGTAGTAGAAATTTATATTTTCTAGGAAGTTTTCTGTTTTAGTTTTCGAGACTATTGGCATAAATTTGTTCCTAACACTTTAAATTGTCAATCTTTGCTGCCTTCTTCCTCATATTATTTGTATGTGTCTTTTTTCTCTATTCTAATCAGTCTTGCCTGAGTTTTGTGAATTTTACATTTTCTTTAAAGTACCAACATTTGGCTTTGATGATATTGTTATTAACTCTTCTGTTTTCTATTTCATTAATTTTGTGCTTTGTTATTTTCTTTGGTCTGCTTTGAAGCCAGGTTATTCAGTTGTTTAACTCTAAAATTAAATCTGTATCATTTCTTCCTTTCTAATACACATTTAAGCCACTTATAACATTTCGGTGCTTTAACTGCATCCTACAGTGATTGACTTTAGGCTAGACAAAAAAGTTTAGATGTGTAGCACCCTCTGTGAATACTTATCGAATGAGTACAAACATTTGGTGGTGAGGGGATTAATTTTAAACAGGGAAGTTCTTATTCCTGATTTATAATTGCCTGTTGGGGCTGGTGGTGTCTCCTCATTCCATTGCTTCTTCCGTAGTTTTATGGGCCTTCATGTTTTTCTTTTGCAAATCTGCACTGAACTTAACTTTTCATCCCAAGTATTGTCCTGGTGAACTTCCTGGAAGATGGCAGCATGTCTGTGACAGGAATTATGGGCCACGCTGTGCAGACCATTGAAACTGTGAACGAAGGGGACCACGGAGTGAGAGAGAAGCTGATGCATTTGTTCATGTCTGGAGACTGCAAGGCCTACAGCCCTGAGGATCTGGAGACGAGAAAAAACAGCCTAAAGAAATGGCTCGAGAAGAACCACATCCCCATCACGGAACAGGGAGATTCACGAAGGACTCTGTGTGTGGCTGGGGTTCTGACTATAGACCCACCCTATGGTCCAGAAAATTGCAGCAGTTCTAATGAGATTATTCTGTCCCGTGTTCAGGATCTTATTCAAGGACATCTTACAGCTTGCCAATGAGAGGCCAAGAACTATGGATTCATCAGTTGAAATAACACTTCATTTTTATTTTTTCCTTCATAAAATGTTTTGAACGTTAAATCTACCATATTTAAGACTTCAAAGCCACACAGTTGTGTGTATGTGAGTTTTAATTCTCTGTTGTTTTGGAAAAACCGTTGTGGATTATAAATGCTAATAAATAAGTGAACTATGGCAAGGTTAGCATCACGTGCAACAAAACAGCACAAGGACGTTAGAATTATAAGTCTTTTTTGGTGGGAGTACACCTCCATTTTTGTTAGACAAGAAATGTATCTGGAAGAAATCAACATGTTAGATTCAACATAAAATGTCTTGTTAAGTCCCTTGCACTAACTGTATGTGTCTGTTTTAAAATATTTATTGTGTAGGGATGAAATTGCTTTTGAACCAGAATATGTTGGAATAGATGCTTTTTTGGTTGAAACTTGAAAAGTTTTAACTATTTGTGAAATCTTAACACATAAGCTATATAACTTTCAAAGCCTTTCCAGTGAGCCCTGGCTGATATCTCTGAAGAAAAAGTTAAATGTGACAAGTATTCGGCTGCTGCACTGAACCCAGTTACTGTGCCTGGTAGATTCAGCCAAGGCTTTTGGCCCATGCTGCCTTCTGCCTGTAGCCCCCATTCCTGGGCCAGGCTTCACTGAAGGGAGAGAATGCACAAGCATACCTCACTACACCTGGTCCTACCCCTTGGAAGCCAGGCCGGGGCCAGGACTCCATATGGAGGTTTCTGGCCTAGAAACCGAGGGAGGTACCTCAGATTGTCAGTTGGGTGTCTTCTCAGGAGCTGGTCAGATTAGAAGGCTTCTGACTCCCTAGGACAAGGGTCAGCAAACGTTGAGCCCTTGGGAAGAATGCAGCCTGCTGCCTCCATTTGATGAAAGTTTTACTGGGAAAAAAAAAAGAGAAAGTTTTACTGGAACAGAGCCATACCCACTGATTTATGTCTTTTCTGTGGCTGCTTTTGAGCCACAATGGCAGATCTGAATATTGTGACAGAAACTATATGGCTTATATTTAGAGAAAAATAGAGCCCTGTCCTAGGTGTGGGGTGCAGGGCCACCCTGTCCTAGATGTGTGGGGTGGCTGTCTTTATGATAATGACCTGTGACCAACAAAGACTAACCAGACCCTAAAAAGGAAGTAAGCCCTTGAAGGCATTATTAATAGAGATGTTAAAAAAGGATTTAAGTTCCCTGGTTAGCTTTCTATAAAAGACCAACCCTAAAGTCCCCAGCAACTCTGTCGGGACCTCTCATTCCTGAGAGCTTTTTCAGTATCTTCACTTAAACTTCTATTGCTTTACTAAAAAAAAAAAAAAGAAAGAAAGAAAGAAAAAATATACCCCTTTGGGGTGCCTGGGTGGCTCATTCAGTTAAGCATCTGCCTTTGGCTCAGGTCATGATCCCAGGGTCCTGGGATCCAGCCCCACATCAGGATCCCTGCTCAGTGGGGACCTTGCTTCTCCCTCTCCTCCCAGCTCACTGTCTCTGTCACTATCTCTTTCTCTCTCTCAAATAAAGTCTAAATACCATATGTATAGGCCTTTACAGAAAGTTTGCCCTAGGAAATCCTTGAAACAGCCTGGTATGCAGGGGCTTGGGGCAAACTTCGGAAGGCAGTTTTGAACTGGATAGACCAGGTGGGCTGCTACAGGGCTGAACTCAGGCTAAATTCTTCCTAGTCTGCAGGGATTCAGCTGTGCAAACAGCCTTTCAGTTCTCATGTATGTCCCTTATGCAAAAAGAGAAGCGGTACCTTTTGCAAGAAATACTCTAAAATATTCAGCTTTTAGGGGGTCTTTGAGTTCAGCTCCATCAGCGCTATTTTCCTGCATAGCTGTCTAATGACCGGATGTAGCTCCTCACTTCAGCAAGCCTCGGAATCAGCCCAAGAGCTTGCTAAAGCTGAATTCGGGGCCCTACCCCCAGTGGATTCTGTCTCGGGAAGTCCGGGTTAGGGCCCAGGCATTTGCATTCCTAACAGATTCCTAGATAATGGTGATGCTACCTGTCTCAGGCCACACTTGCAAAAGCAGTTCAGAATCTTCGGGGAAGCAGTCCTTCCCTCACAACTTTAAAGTTCCCGAGATCCTAAAAAGGTTTAGTGCATAGCTTTATTCATTGTGACTAAGACCTTCCCATTCAAATCCTGGAATGTCTCTGGAAAGCAAATAGGGGAAGGGGAATAAGAGCCAATTAAATTTAGTGTGGAAATGATTTTGGCAAAATGTGGGGAGGCTTTGAGATGAGAGAAGCCATGTAGGACATTGCCCACGGCATCCATTGGGCTGGAGCCCTGGCCTGGGGACAGGTGCTTTGGTGTTGGTAGATTTGTTTGCTGTCAGACTAATGAGCTGGGGAGAGAGACTGTTTCTTGGCAACTGAGTCCTCTGATTGTTTAAACAATGTATCTGCAAACAAGCTGAGCACTGAAGAGGGTAAATAATCTGGCTCTGCCATAGGAACTTCATATTTGTATCATTTTGTCATATCCATTTCTTTGTGTTTCTAATATTTACTCGTGGAAATATATTCTATTTATGTAATTATAGCATCCATACCCCGCTTTTAACTTATTTTAACAATTTCAGATTTATAGGAAATTTGCAAGAACAGGACAAAGAATTCCCATATATCCTTTTCTCAGCAAATGCATTTTACCGCATTTGCATTTTCCGTGTGTGTGTGTGTGTGTGTGTGTGTGTGTGTTCATTTTCTCCCCCTGAACTGTTTGAGAGTAAATCATAGATGTGATGGAAAAATGAGAACATTCTCTCAAGTAACCACAGTATAGTCATCAAAGTCTGTATAGTAACATTGATACAGTACTGTGACTTAACACATACCTTATCCAGATCGTCTCCATGTCCTGTATTGCAAAAAAACCAAAAAAACCAAAAACAAAACAAAATGATTTTTAAAATTTGGACCATGTATCATGTTCAGTCAGTCCCTTCCTTTAATTGGGAATAGTTCCTCAGTCTGTCTTTGATTTTTAGGACATTGACATTTATTTTGTGGAATAATGGTCAACTTGAGTTTGTCTGATGTTTTGTTTTGTTTCAGTTTGGTAGGATTCTTTTGGGTAGGAACACCCTGGTAATGATAGTGTGTTCTCAATGCATCATATCAGGAGGCATCATATATGCATCTCAGTACATCGTATCAGTATTAGTTTGTTCCATTTCTCATGATGTTAACTGTGATCACTTGGTGAAGGTGGTGTTTGTCAAGTTTGTCCGCTGTAAGGTGACTATTTTTTTTAAGTTCATTTTTTGTCTGCTACACCATGGGTGGGGCTTGAATTCATGACCTCAAGATCAAGAGTCACATGCTCTTCCAACTGAGCCCATCAGGTGGCCCAGTATTTTCTTTTTTTTTTAAATGAAGGTCTCTTACAACAAATTTTTATTTATTTATTTTTAAAGATTTTAAGTGATCTCGACACCCAACATGGGCTCCAACTCAACAACCATGAGATCAAGAGTCATATGCTCTACCGACTGAGTCAGCCAGGTACCCAATGTATTTTTTTTTTTTTTTAGATAGAGAATGAGCACGTGTGCGCCAGTGGGCGGAGGTGGTGGTTAGGGTGAGGGAAGAGGAAGAGACTCTTTTTTTTTTTCTTTTTAAATAAGTGTGCACTTTAAAAAAAAAGATTTTATTTATTTATTTATTTGACAGAAACACAGTGAGAGAGGGAACACAAGCAGGGGGAGTGGGAGAGGGAGAAGCAGGCTTCCTGCCAAGCAGGGAACCCAATGCGGGGCTCAATCCCAGGACCCTGGGATCATGACCTGAGCCAGAGGCAGACCCGTAACCAACTGAGCCACCCAGGTGTCCCAGGCATCCAATATATTTTTAAAAAGAACTTTATCGAGGTATTATTAAGTTATAAAATTTACCCACTTGAAGTGTATAATTAAGCGATCTTTAGTAAATTTACAGAGTTGTGCAGCCATTACCACAATCCTTTATTTTTTTTAACCATTTCCATCCCCACAAGATTCTGTACCTCATTTGCAGTGAATTCCCACTCCCACCCTCAGTCCCAGGCAACCACTAAAGACTAAAAGATTAGTCTTTTTGTATCTATAGGATTGACATTTCTGTTCATCTAAATGGGGTCATACCGTATGTGGTCTTTGTTTCTGGCTTCTTTCACTTAGCATTATGGTTTTGAAGTTCATCCATGTTGTAGCATGTAGCACAGGCTCCTTTTTATTACCAAATAATATTCCATGGTGAATATACTCCTTTTTATTTATTCATTCACTGTAGATATTTGGATTGTTCCCAGTTTGGGGCTATTATGAATAATGCTGCTGTGAACATTTGTGAGAAGTCTCTGTATGGACATATATTTCCATTTCTCTTATGTGAAATACCTACAAGTGGAACTACTGGATTATGTGATAAATTATGTCTAACTTTTTAGGAAACTCAAGCTATTTTCTAATGTGGCCGCACCACTTTACATTCCATCAGCAATGCATGAAGGCTCTAATTTCTCTGCCCCCTTATCAGTATGTGGTAGTGTGTGTGATTCTAGAGGCTATGTAGTATCTCATTGTGGTTTTCATTTTCATTTCTCTGATGACTAATGGTTTTGAGCATCTTTTCATGTGCTTCCTAAGCCATTTTTATATCCTTGGTGAAATGTTTACTCAAGTATTTTGCCCATTTTAAAAACTGAGTTGTCTACTTGACTTGTAAGAAGTCTTAATATATTCTAGATACAAGTGCTTTATCGAAATATAATTTGCAAATATTTCCTCCCAGTCTGTGGCTTGTCTTGGATTTTCTTAATGATGTTTTTGAGCTGCAGAAGTTTAAGAAATTGACTAAGTGTGATTTACCAATTTTTTTTAAAGATTTTATTTATTTATTTGACAGAGAGAGATTACAAGTAGGCAGAGAGAGGAGGAAGCAGGCTCCCTGCTGAGCAGGGAGCCCGATGCGGGCCTCTATCCCAGGACCCTGAAATCATGACCTGAGCCTAAGGCAGAGGCTTTAATCCACTGAGCCACCCAGGTGCCCTTTTTTTTCTGTTATGGATCATGCTTTTGGTGTTTGTGGCTAGGAACTCTGCCTAACTTAAGGTCACATAGATTTTCTATGGTTTTTTTCTTTTTAATTTTTAAAGTTTATTTTAGAGAGAGCACACATGTGATTGCAGGGAGGGGCAGAGGGAGAGACTCAAACAGACCTCCCCCTCCCACCAAGCTCAGAGCCCGAGGTTGGGGCTCCATCCAACGACCCATGAGACCATGACCTGAGCCAAAACCAAGAGTCAGGCACTTAACCAACTGAGCCATGCAGGCGCCCTCCAAATACATTTTTAAGAGGGAGTAGGCCATAAATTTATTCCCTACAGCTACTTCTTTGGTGATATGCAGAAGTTTGCTCACAATTTTTCTTTTTCTTCTTCCTCCACCCGCTTTCCCTTAACAATGTTTAAAGAACCACACCAAGGGGTATCTGGGTGGCTCTGTTGGTTAAGCGTCTGCCTTTGGCTTGGGTCATGATCCCAGAGTCCCAGGATTGGGCCCCAAGTCGGGCTCCCTGTTTAGTGGGGAGCCAGCTTCTCCCTCTGCTGCTCCCCTTGCTTGTGGTCTCTTGCTGTGTCAAATAAATAAGATCTTTAAAAAAAAAAAAATCTGCCTTCAGCTCAGGTCATGTTCCCAGGACCGTGGGATCGAGCCCTACGTTGGGGCGGGGGGGGGGGGGGGCTGGTGTGTACCTGGAGACGATTTTGGTTAATTACCTTAGGATCTCAAATATCTGTGTTCCAATGGCTTTTAACTTCCCTCAGTCACTAAGCACTCCTAAAAGTAGCTGCTGTATGCCTGAGTATATAAGCGAGTTGTGTTTTTCCTTCATCAGACTCTATTTTGACTGTCTCTNCCTAACTGCTGAGTGAGATGAGATCCTTAAAAAACTGAATTAAAAGACTTGGTCAAAGCCATTAGTATCCTTTGTTTTAATTTCAACATATAGGCATCTAGTTTCTTTAGAACCTTCAAAGTCAGGGGGTAAATTATGCTCCTGATTGAATTTATTCAAGTAAACCTTATTTCTCTATTGTCCTGTTTCTCCTGTGTCCCAGTTTCATCTTTGTATCCTGAATTCCTAGGGTGGCTGGCACACAGCACCTGCTTAAAATGTTGGTTATATTGAAATTATGAGGATAAACGTGGAAGGAATTTCTGCAACTCCAATATGGGTCTCAAACTAGCTACGTAGCACACATTAGTTATAAATTGGACAATCAGCCTCCTTGTTAACTAATCAGATTGCATGCTTTAATTAATCTGTCTTAGCCATGCGTACTGTGGAAAAGGATGGTATAAAGATTTATGGGCCAGAAATAATGGGGACAGCTGGAGTTTAAATGGGAAAGAGCACAGGTGAATTTCAGAGACAGAAGGGCGGCATTAACAGAAACGTCTATAATTACAGATTATTTTGTGCTGGGTCTATAATCAATGGATTAGTTTCCTCTTCATATGGGATTGTCCCTTGGTGCCCAGGGTATAGCATGGCCCCTGATTTGTAAAGACATCTGTCGTCTAAAGAGCATAACACATTTTTGACTTTCAGTCCGGTAATATTACTAATAATCAAGTCCTAAAGCAAACTGATTTTTTTCCCCTCCAGTTCAAACTGGAGAAGGGCTACTGAGCCTAGAAATTATAGTTCCTAATTAGGCTTCATGTTAGATTTCAACATTTTATAGTATGTACCTATAGAGCTATATACTCCTATTCCCCTTCTTAAAACCCTATTTGTGTTATGTAATATTGCCAAAGTCTACTAGGTTGGACTCTGTTCAAATAACAGATGAAGTAATGGTGTGTGTATTTCAGATATCTTAATGTGGGTCTAAGTGTGAGAATTTGAGTTTTGCAGTGGAAAATGTTAACAGTATTAGTGTCACATACAAGTTGTATTTTCAAAACATATGTTTTAACTTATTTTCACATTTTCAAAACAAGTGATATTTACAAAAATGAAATTTAATGGTAGAACATGTTTTTATTTTTAATTTTTCTTCTTTAAAATATTTTATTCATTTATTTGACAGAGAGACAGTGAGAGAGGGAACACAAGCTGGGGGAATGGGAGAGGGAGAATCAGGCTCCCCACTGAGCAGGGAGCCCAATGTGGGGCTTGATCCCAGGACCCCAGGATCATGACCGGAGCTGAAGGCAGACACTTAATGACTGAGCCACCCAGGCGCCCCAGAACATGTTTTTAAAGTAATTATATCCCTACCTATATGCACATGGCTTTTCCCATTTGTACATATAATTTCCTCAAATTCTTAAGTACTTTGCATTTGGTAACAACACAATGGACTCATATGCTCTTATTCACACAGTACATGTTTATTAGAGTAGATTTAGGCATAATTTTCAGAGACAACTGTGGGCATAATTTATATCTGATTAGTAAATAATAGCTAGACTTTTTAAGTAGTCACCTATCTCATTTTGTTTAAGTAGGTTTTCTCCACCTTGGCACTACTGACATTTTGAACTGGGTAATTTTCTGTTTGAGGAGGATCCTATGCATTATAGGATACTTAGCAGCGTCTCTGGCTTCTAACCACTGGACGCCAGGAGTACCACCAATCCCCACTCACTTGTGACAACATCTCCAGATATTACTAAATGTCCCCTGGTGGGCAAAATGGCCTCCAGTTGAGAACCACTGGTTTAAAACAAGCAAAATACACATTTTCTCCTGTGAGGAAACTTCTTTATAGTCTTTGTACATTGTAAGATCCTGTATTATAGTTAATCAACCTCTACGGAAATAAAGTCTTACTTGAATGGTTAACACATACTTTTATTACATTTGAAACTTAGGGATAGAATGAGGCAAAACTTATTAAAAGGGGACTCTCAGGAATAAATGAGTCTTTTTGGCTATGTTATCCTGTCTTGAATCATTGTAGAAGAAAATCGGCCATGGATAATCTCCCCTTTATGAAAATAAGCTCATTCGACTTGGAAGGAAAATTACCTCCTACAAGCCATTTTCAGTAAAATCTAGGTTGGAGGAGGTAGCAGTACCTGCATTTTTCTGCATAAGGAATAATAATAACAAAAACCCTCAGTCTGAAATCCTTCTGTTGAAAATGTTTATTAAATATATTGTTACACCATATTTAGGAATATTGTATTTGTAATGTCAGAGTCATCATCTGAAACACATTGTTGGTATTTATGGGAAGTTGCCTTTTTTAAAAAAAGTATTTATTTACTGAGAGAGAGAGAGAGAGAGAGAGAGAGAGAGAGAGATAAAGAGCCCATACATGGGGGCATGGGCAGAGGGAGAGGGCGAGAGAATCTCAAGCAGACTCCACGGTGAGCGTGGAGCCCCACACGGGGCTCGATATCCCCACACTGAGATCATGACCTGAGCCGAAATCAAGAGTGGGACCTGAGCCACCCAGTTGCCCCTGGGAAGTTGCCTTTTCAAACCAACCCCTCATACTGTCTTTTGTTCCAATTTGTTTCTTTCCTAAAAAGTTGAAATACAGGTGGAGAATCCAGGAAAGGGATTCTAAGCCATCCTCTTCCTTGCTCTCTCACTGGGGCACTGTGTCCTGGCTTATTTACTCAATTAGCTGGGTTGGAACTGACTCAGAAGTAGACGCAGGGATGGCCCCTGTTGGGCAAAGATGGGGGCAGAGGCTGAACTGTCTGTGGGAACAAGTTCATGTTTGGGCTGCTGTCCTGTATCTTTATGAAATATTAATGTCCCTCATTCCTGATGGCTCATATATTAGGAGAGTGATTTCCAGCACAACTCTTTCTCTGCTCTTTGACAAAGCAAATTATTAAGACATCTAAGATTTTAAAGCACCTTAAGGATTAGTGATTGGCTATAAATCTTATTTAAGACCGGTCTCTTTGATACATGGTTTTGGGGGTGTTAACTTAGAAATGGCAAGAAAAGTCTCCTGTTAATGCCTCGTTGTGGTTAATGGTTTACACAGTCATTAGATAGCTTTACATGTGTGAGACTTAAAAAGACATGGAAGAAGCCTGTCACTCTGGAACGGTCTGAAACTATTGCTGGGACAATACATTGTATTAGCTGTTTCCACATTGTTTCCACCAGAGGCACTGTACTGTGAGTACTCAAGTATTGCCTGACACAGTTTCATGATCAAGATCTAAGTTCTGAAAACAATAGCTCACCCAGTATTTATTAACTGGCTAAATATTTTAAGCAAACTTTCCCCCTACATTTGGGAGAAAAGCCCTAAGAATTCTGCTTAATTCTAGCATGGCTTAGGAGGAAAGAGCCAGCATCTGCCTAGGCTTGTTTAAGCATAATGGCAGTGTGAGCATAATTCTTTTGCCCCCAGGGATCCTCATTTACATGGCAACTAGGTGACACCCACAAGACACCCTCTGAGTGTGACGCCTGAGCTCCCCAACTCAGCCCAGCAACTGAGAAACACAACAGAGTGAGGTTCTCAAAAAGCCAGCCTGCCCTCGGTCCCAATTTGCTTACATTTGCTACATTTTAATTTTACAAAGTACTTTCACAAGGTCTCATTTTAAGATAGCCTCTTAGGGACATATTCAAACCACTGCCTAGAAAGGAAAAAGAACATTTACCATATGCCTACAGATCCACAGGCTTTGTGCTTTGGTATATTAGTTAAACTGCTCGAATAACAGAATGGGAGGGTAAAGACCAAAGTTCATTACTTGGCAGGGAGTCTGAATTGTAATATTCAGATACGGAACTCAAGGAGGAAGAAGACAAAAACTAATGCTTTGCCAACCTATGACCACCTCTGCAAGAATGTTTACCTATTCTCATTTCCTGAGAACTCCCCATAGACACAGACTACAAAACCCTAATACAGACTAATTTTGTAGCAAGTACTTTACCAATATTGTTCCCTAGCTAGATTCCAGTAAAACAAATACTGCAGAAACATTTACAGAATTCGCCATAAAATTAACATTAAATGCTGACCATCTTGCTGGGGCTTAGAAACCCGGTTTCATCTTGAAATGCCATACTGCATTCTGATCTTCATTTGCGAAGAAGACATTGTTTCATTTCATAATTTTACTGATGGGGCTTAAGAAGTTTGGTTTTGGTGGGGAGGATTTTCTTATTCACTGTCTTCAGTCAAGGCTTCCCAGTCTCTTCCACGTTCTGGCACATCTGTGGAATGACTTGTGCATTTGTATGTGGCTGCAAGTAACCAGCCCAAGAACTTCCCCGAGCGAATCGATTTCTCAGCACTCCGGATGGAAAGTTCTGCTGTTTACCTCCCCACTGTGTGTTCTGCTGCAAACTTGCATGGAAAGCTGCAGGTCCGCTTGGGCAGATGGCTCGGGGAGGGGTGGGGTGCAGCCAGCATCAGCTCCATGTAGCACCAAGAGTCAGAACTGGTTCCAAAAGATGTTTTAAAGGGTTAGTGTGGTCTTCTCCTTCATTTCTCCTGAGCAGTTCTGTAATGTGAGCCTTGTTTTGTCGCAAGTCAGAACTTGAATACTGTGGGTGCTATGCATATGCGTGTTTTTTTATTTAAAGTGATGACATGAATTAATGCCTTTTAAAAATACTACTTAGAGTCTAAGTTCTTTAAGTGTGCCAAGGCTTAAACATGCTGGATAATGACCATTTTGGACCGCCTAGGAGGTTTCCTGATTATTTAACTGAAATAATACCATGAAAAGTGAACTCCCTTCACTGAGGTGGTTCTGCTGATTAGTTTGAATTCCATCTATAGTATGAAATCTGCAGTGACTCCACCTGAGCGCCAAACATAAGAATGTTTTTTCTACTCAGCTCTTCGCGATGCTTCCTGGCCACACGGATAAATGTCCAGAGAAAATGTCAATGTACTGATAGTTTTTCAAAATGCTAGCTCCCCATTCACCTAAGTGGCGGCTGAAAATAACCAGCCTCCTGGAAGATATTTTTATGGCTGTAAATCTGACACTAGCATGGCAACCTTTTCTACCTCGACTGTGCCAAGTCCGCTCTGAGAAGACCATCAGAATTCCCCACTGGGTAATGTGAAATGTGGCCCTTAGATCTGGGTGTGTTCCTAAGAGACAGCAGAGATTCTTAAATGGAAATCTGAAAACAGAACAAAGACACCTAGACTCTTCTGCTTCTAAGAAGAATGGTAAGGATAAAACCAGCTTGCATTTTAGTAACAAGAGCTGTTCAGAGTTTGTTTTTTTAGGCTGACCTTTAATGAGTAAAAATAAAAATCCCTCACAGATCAAGTTTGCTTTGTAGCCAATAGCCTAAAATGAAATTTTAATTTTTATTGCTCACATGATTTTTTTTTGTCCTTTTCTAACTTCTTTCAGATGAGTCTTTACGATAGAAAAAAACATTCAGTATTTCTCCTCATGCTCCTCTCACCCCAGTAAAAAAGGAGAAAAAAAATACATAGATTAAAACCAAATCGTATTAAACATTCACTTTTGTATGATGAGGTGAATTTCATTCATTCCAGGAGAGTCACAGAGAAAAAGACAGGCAAGCTGGTTTTTTAGACTGCCTCACACGGACACTCCAAATTGTGCCGGGAGTGTCCCTATTCTGTCAGAAATACTCAGTCTGGGAACCTTCCCTAAGGGTGTTTGGTGCTTCGGGGCCTGTGCGGTGCCTGCCCTGGGCTCCTTCACCAGGGCAGCCCGAGCACAGAGCCTGGCTGGAGGGCGAGGTGCTGCTGTTATTTCCCGGGTGAGCAAGAAGCAGGGGACTAGCAAGCCCTCTCCCGAGACTGGTCTTTATTGTGTGGTGACAAGTTTCACAATCATGCTGATGATCCGGGATCCTCGAGGACATGTACACAGATCTATGCTTGGGTTCTTTATCTTATCCCGGAGGAGCTGGTCAAGTTCGCAGCGGAGTTCCTTTACTAATTCAGCCACCTAAAATGAAAGTTGCAGTGTGAGCAGTGATCGGGGCAACAGGGGAGGAAAGGTTATTAAAGGTCATGTCCCACTGATGATTATCATTATTCTAGATTTCTGGTAGTCATTTTAACTCACTGCGGGGGTGGGGAGGAGAAACTAAACACATTTTTATTCTAAAGGGCTTCTAAAATTTCTTGATGCAGCTATAAGGACATTCACTCAATGTCAGCTCTGCAATATAATAAATGGAATCTATTATAAAAGGGTTCCTCTAGCACATCTCATTTAAAGAAAAGATTAAATCTGGAAGAATGGCTTCGATGTAGTGTTCTACATATTAAAGCCTGGTCAACTTTTACAATTTGCTGTAAGAGGAGAAGCAGGGAAATGGAGAATTAAAAATGCTGGATATTAAACCAAAAAATCTGTAGCTTTGGGATACATTTGATGCTTTCATGGGATGAAATAGCTCCACATTTTGTACAGCGTTCTCTTATGCTGATGTGTAGTGGGCACTGGAGATGTCTTCCCCATATGTTTTGCCGCTCCCACATCGTCTGGCAAAGATGCAGTTTGCACAGTGACCTAATTCAAACAGGCTCATGCCATGAGCTTTGCCAGGTGAATGGCTCAGATCATCTGGGCCTTAGAGTTTATGACATTCCTTTGGCCACAGAAACTGATTTAGGAGAGGAAGTTTCTTGTATCCCCTCCTGGACAGTTTGCTGCTGCACAGATGTGAGGCCTGGAGCTATGGCAGTCATACTGCTACCATGAGGTCAGCCAGGCTTCTGTTGTCCTTGAGCTGCTGAATTAAACCAACCCTGCCTGGCCTTCTTTACCTTTTCCATGCAAGACAGCAGCCACCTGTCACATGTGGCTTATCTAATGGCCAGTTCGAATGGATGTGCTGTGAGTGTAAAATACACCCCAGATTTTAAAGATTTAGTAAAAAAAAAAAAAAAACCTCAATAAATTCTTATACTGATTACATGTTGACATTAAAACTTTTTGGCTGGATTATGTTAAATAAAATTAAGATTAATTTCACCTATTTTTTACATGTGGCTACTAGAAAAATTGAAATTACATATATGGCTCATGTATTTTTATTGGACTGTGTTGCTTTAGACTTTACAGTTAAATGTGCCAATAAATTCTCATTTATATTTGAGTTGGTGTTTCTGCTTCTTGCTACCTTTTTACCAGATGCAAATGTTAAAATGAATTTTTATTTCCTAAACATATATTCCCCTGCAGAAAATGAAATGTTTCTGCAGAGATTCCAATGGTGAATATGTGAGACCTGAGAATAAAAGAATTCAGACCCATTACCTCTATTTTTTCCTTAATGGCAGTGGTAGAATCAGGGTGATTTTTCTTTATTTTTGCTCATCTACATTTTCTGGTTTTACTTTGGTGAACATGTGTTATTTGTACAACAATTAGGAAGGTCCAACATCTCACGGCTTCTGCCCAAACCCTTCACACCAGCCCATCCTTGGCTACCCTCCCCACGCACTTCCCAGTCTCTCACTGAGCCTCCAGCCCTGGCCTCCCTCCAGCCCAGGTCGCTCTCTGTGTCCCAGCGGCCCTCTCCTCATTCACTTTTCCTCAGCTCTGTTGTCCTCAGCCCCTGAAGGGAAGCCCTCTACTTCACAGCATCAAAGCCCCTCAGGGCCTGCGCCTCACAGACAGGCCTGCTAGCCCTTACCTGATGGGAAGCAGCCGCAAAACGGATCCAACCGTCATCCAAGGACACAACAAACTCCCCTCTCTGAAGCTGCACACTCACTTGGCCTCCCCCGAACAAGACCAGTGGGTACACGGACACCATACTGCAGTCTCGGATGAACACCCGACTAGTTTTGATCTTTTCGTGGTACACCAGGTAGGGGCTGTCAAAGTGTCTGACCTGGAACAGAAAACCTGAGATGATGACACTGGCAGCCGGAGGGGAGCTCCCCCCATTCCACAGATTGAAGTACCACCTGTCCACGAATGACTCGCCAAAGTCTCTCCAGCCGGTACCTCTCCTGAGGCCAGGTTTCCACATGCAATCGCCTTCTTGACGTCTCACTTTCGATATCTAATAAGCATCTCGGATTTACGTTCAAAAGGAATTCTTGATGTCCCCCTCCTTACGGTGTTCCCCTCCCGCTCAGTACATGATGCTCCCATTCACCTTGCAGCTCATGTCCCAAATTCGAAGCCATCCTCAACTGGTCTTTCCCCTCACTCCATCGAAATTACCACTAGGTCCTATCGGTTCTATTTTCTAAAAACATAAGGAACTGACATATTCTCCCCCCCATGACAGCTACCACCTCAGCTTGGAGTATCACCGACTCCCCAGGCCGCGGCCACGGCTTCCTCAGCGCTTACCTGCCTTCTTCTGTTTTACCTCTTCACAATCTCTTTCCCACCCAGCAGCCACCGTGATCTTTTAAAAACATATGCTCAAAAGCCTCCAGGGACTTCCTAAGAATAAAATCTCAGATCCTTACCATGGGAGCACGCCAGTGTGCTCCTGTCTCATTTCCTCTGCTGGAATGTTCTCTCCTTAGATATCTCCATGGCTCGCCCTTTACTGCATTTAGGATCTGCTCAGTTGTTTTCTCCTCAGAGATCTCTTCCCTGACCACGCAGCAAAATGGCCTCTCTCCTGTCACACTCAACTCTTATTCTGTTTTATTTTTCTTGATAGCATTTCTTGACCTGAGATAATCTGTTTACTTATTTCTTGCCTGTCTTCCTCAGCAGAACAGAAGCTCCCTGAGGACAGAGCCCTTGTCTGTCCAGTTCATCCACTGACCTCCATGGCCCACAACAGTGCCTGACACTGAAGAGTTGCTAGCAGATACTGACCGGATGCAGGAATAATTTGGGTTAATTGCAAGAATGTCATGGTAAACTCGGAAGTGGGGGAGTGGAGCTAACTCAGACCTCTAGCTCCTAAGTACATGTGTGGCTGCGAGACCAGATGACCTCCTGGACCTCAAATTCTTTTGGGCTTAAGGAGACCCTTTTCATGCTTTGCAGACATGTCACTCAGTAGTTGCAGGGGGTTGGCCAGCCCTAACACTTCAAATTCTCTTCCTCTGTCCTCCTGTCCTCTTTTGTTCCATCTCCCCTCGAAGTTTTATTGAGCGTCTGCTTTCAATGAGGCGCCACACTAGATGTCGAGAATATAAAAGTGCACACCATACAATTCCTATCCTTAGGAATTTCACAATTCCACGAAGGAGATCTACCATAAACCATAAAATAATGTGACAAACACAACGGTGGATAAAATGCATGCCACATGATGCCAGAACCAGAAGTAAAAAGCAACTTTGAGGGAGAGCTTCTTCATGGAAGCGCAAAGGCTAGGAGGCTGCTGAGAATGAGAACATCATTCCAGGTCCGAGGAAGTGTGTCCAACATCATGGCACACAGAAGCACCGAGGGAGGAGAGCGGGGGGGACATGGCACAGGAAGGGCCAGGCGCGCAGGGTCCCAGGAGCATTTGCAGGAGACTCCACGTAGGAAGAGCTCTAAGCCAGGGAATGACGTGACCAATGTGTGTTTTGCAAAGTTAATTCTGGCAGCAGGAGTGAGAGAAAGGCCCAGAAGTCCGATCGTGATAGGACTTTAGGCAGGAGACAGGTGTTGGGGTTTGAACTGAGGAAGGGACGGTGGGGAGAAAAGGAGTAGGCCCATCCAAGAGTGTCGGACGGTGTAACTGCTGGGACCTGGGGTCCAGATGGACTGGAGTAAGCAGAAGAGCGGCAGGGTCCCTGTGAGAGCAGGGTTCTGGTGGGGATGGCACTGTTCACTGAGACAGGGAAGATGGGAAGAGAAGAGGGAGGTGGAAGATAATGAGTCTGAGGTGACCGGCAGGCACCCGGCTGATGAGTTGCAGCAGGAGGGCTCAGAAGAAGCCCAGGCCCCGAGGGAGGGATCTGGGGCTCTGCGACAGCAGGGAGGTGGCAGTCAGAGTCACAGTGCTGTGCTCTGGTGTTGCGGAAAGAGTAAGCTGGACTCCAGGAAGAAAAGGAGGCCTAAGGACAGAATCGTAATTTTGGAGCAAAGGACGAAGAACCAGAGGTGTCGGGGGATGATGAGAGAGAGAAAAGAAAGTGGCATTTCAGGAGCAAAACCCCATCAGAGATAGTTTCAGGAGGACAGGAGGTTAGTGCTGTCAAATACTACAGAAGAGTCGAGTTTGAGGAGGACCAGGGGGTGTTCTCTGCGTTTGACACCGTGGGGAGTTGAGCAGAGCGGCGGGAGCGGAGCCCGGCAGCTGCGAGAGGAAGGAGCGCCCGGGAAGCGCCATCGGCAAGTACAGGCCATTCCCTTTGAAGGCACACATTTAGTGATGCAGTCACAGCCTGACTTCTTAAATCACCACTGCAGAGAAACAGTTTTACATCTGAAAGCAGGTTTGAGCATTTTTTTGGTATCCATTAGAATTTTCTTAAAATGGAAATAGTCTTTCCCTAAAGGGTCCAATTTCTAGCCTATTCATGCTTCTTCAACCTTCCCCTTGTCAGTGGTGCTGCTGGGGACAGAGAATGACAGGAGGAGGTTGGGCTGACTTGAAGGGACTGTCTGCTCCCGGCAAGACCTGCCATATGTAAATCCAGGTGTACCCCACCATTCCAACCTGATAGTTCACTGAGGAAGGGTGAATGTGCACGTATCCATCGTTCTTGGTGACAAACTTCAACTCATCTGATTTGGGTTGCATTCTGACAGCTCCGGTACTAGTCTTCTGAAATTTCCCTTCTGGGCTTTTCACCTAAACAACAGGTATTTTGGGAAGGGGGGGGATATTTATATAAATATATATATATTTCCATGCATGTATTAGGGGAAAAAAAAGAAAATAAAGATATCCTATAATCACATGATTAAGAGACAACTAGCACTATGTTTGATAAATATTTTAGTTTTTGGTGTTAATTTGTTTATATACAGAAACAAAGAAAACTATAAACATATAAATAAAAATATACACGTATTGAAACTAATATAGGATCATTTTCTACAATCTACTTTTTAACCTTAATACCTTGAGAACATCTTTCCATGTTGTTAAATATTTTCTTAAAACAAAATTCTAAATGGCTATACTTAGTTATAAAGATCCATAATAATTTGACTAATAAATTCCCTCTTATTGGTACTTCAGATTGTTTACAATTATAAACAGAGCTAGAAGAACATTCGCTTTGCTCTGTATCTTTACACATACCTGCAATTATTTCCTAACCAATAAGTCCTCAGAAATGAAATCTAGAATGGGTGTATCAATTTTTACTCCCACTGAAAGTGAGAAGGTTCATTGTGGGGGGCTTCTGACAGCACCAATATTACAATTTTTAAAAACTTGTGTCACGGGCACCTGGGTAGCTCAGTGGGTTAAGCGTCTGCCTTTAGCTCTGGTCATGATCTCAGGGTCCTGGGATCGAGCCCCACATCAGGCTCTCTGCTCAGCAGTGAGCCTGCTTCCCCCTATCCCTCTGCCTGCCTCTCTGCCTACTTGTGATCTCTCTCTGTCAAATAAATAGATAAAATCTTTAAAAAAACAAAAAACAACAAAAATAAAACTTGTGTCACATTATAATCACCCAAAGCCCATAGTTTACCTTAGGGTTCACTCCCGGGGGTGTATATTCTACAGGGTTGAGCAAATGTATAATGAGGTGCACCTATTACAATGGTATCATACAGTGTCTTTTCATTGCCCTAAAAATTGTCTATGCTCTGCCTGTTTATTCTTTCCAATCCTTGGGTTTTTTTTTTTCTGTCTCCATACTTTTGTTTCAAATGACTTTTTAAAATAAATTTCAAAAATGGTTTGAAAAGCATGTAAGTACTGAATTTCGGTGCCAGAAATTCATCAGCAGATGTCAACCAAGCATTTAACAAAATGTTAAATGAGAAACGATTTAGCACTCTGACAAATTCATAGTCTTTCTAAGTTTGACAAGGACTGGATAATTAAAACTTAGGTAAAAGTCCAACAGCACACATAGGAGGGTTTTCCAGAAGGCTGGCCATAGGTGGTCCCACGGCAGAGCCCTGGCTTGTTTGATTTTGTTCTCATCTAACTGTAGTCCAGAGCAGAGGCCAGAGGGGAAACTGTAGTAGAATCAAGCTTCTATCTAATATAGAAGGCTAGTTACACACAGGTTACCTAGCTAGGTGACATTTATGTTCATTTAAATTTCTAGAGTATCATAATACGTCAGAAGGATTAAAAAGGCACCTCCTTTTATACAATAAATGTGTTCTTGAATGATGTATCTGAACAGATTGGGGGAACTGAAGTCCTGGAAATATATACAAAGTTTAAAAGGCTCTGTGTGTCTTTGTATGTATCTCTTTAAGATGATTAATGTGTATGTCTTAACTTATGGCTACAGATCAAACAAGAAGTGGGAGGACCTAGGAAAAATGTTTTGTTACCTGCACTACATTTGGATAAAGAGCAGCACACAGCATTGCTGATATCAGCTTGGGGTTCTCAGCATTTGAGTTTGCCTATGAGAGAAAGACAGCATTGATCTTATAAGTAATGTGGCTACTTCTGTTTGTACCCTGGAATTTACCATTATATTTCATTTGATTTCGATCTTAAAAACTAAAATACCTAATTTTTACCTTTTTGCTAGAAAAATTCTAAGTGAAAAGTGAGTCTACTGGACCATATTCACCTGGGAGCCACTCTAAGAAGCCCACAGTAAGTCTGGGTCTGGGGAAAGCAGTACAAAGTCTGTGTTCCTAAGGATCAGTGGACAGAGATTCTGGCTCATGAGATAATCCTGATGTGCAGGAAGCACTAACTGCACTGGGAACAGAGCAGCATCAGGTTCATCCTGAAGGGGCGTTCTCCGTGTGGCCATATAAAAAACCTGTCCTCAGTTGGAAAAAGGCTGGTGTGATTTAAGAAGACATTATTGAAACATCTATTTCACCTCTTAACAGCTTATCGAGAACGGTGTGGGGACGCCTGGTGGTGCAGCTGGTCAAGCATCTGACTCTTGGTTTCAGCTCAGGCTATAATCTCAGGGTGGTGAGATCAAGCCCTGTGTTGGGCTCCATGCTCAGCACGGAGTCTTCTTGACTTTCTCTATCCCTCTCCCTCTGCCCCTCCCGCTTGCACGCTTGCGCTCTTTCTCTCTCTCAAATAAATAAATAAATAAATAAAAACCGGTGTGAAATTAAAAAAAAAAAGCAACAATTAACAGAAAAACCCTCCTGTTTTTAGGAGTGTTACCTGACACTTGTTTGTGGAAAGAAAATCAAGAATGCCACCAAGACCACTGCTCAGGGGCCTTAAGTGAGAAATTGAGTTAACAAACTATCCATATGCTAATTAAAGAGAAATAAAAGAACTAACTACACATTTTTTTTTACCTCTTCTCCTGTGGCGTCCAAGATACCATCTCCTCCTTGGGCTCTTTTCTCAATTTCCCTTGCTCTGAGTCCCTCCTTTACAAAGCCTATATCTGATAACAGTTCAGTGAATTGTCGTTTGAGGCTGGCCATTTCCTGAAAGAAGTGGGAAAATAAAAATTTTTTTTTAAACACATTCATTGGATATGGGGTAGGTCTGACTTTCCTGGCAATTCTTAGAATAAATTAAATACATACATACATACATACATACATAAATACATAAATACAATAAAATCCTTAAAAAAAAAAGAAAGAAAATTATTGCTTTTGGTGTCCTTAGAACAGAGCTAGAGCCTGTGTCCTCTCGCGACGCCTCACTGTAGTACACCTCGAGCAGAGGAGAATGAAGGGCAAGAGTGGGAGGCATGTGAAGTCTCTTACTTCATTTTAATAACCAAATTCATTCACTTCTGCATTTCTTCAATCAGTCTTGACTGAGCGACAACTGTGTGCTAAGCACCGTTCCTGGCACTGGGGCTACAGTGTCGAACAAAACGGTAAGGTCTCTGCTCTGAGGGAGCTTCTGGGATAGAGCGATAAATAAATAAATGTCAGCTAGTGGTAAGTGCTAAGGGCATTAATTTTGTGTTCTACTCCAGGACATCCTTTAACAGGAAAGCAAAGTCCTTCCCCTCCCCCAGCCTGAAAATCTCTGAGTAAAGCAGATGCTTTGTAAAGATGTATGCCTCCAGGATTCTGGCTGTCCCACTGCTGTGGAAAGGCACCTACAACACTGTCACACCAGAGGACAGAGCCCTCTCCACTATGGCCCAGAAGATGAGACCTTCTCCTTCTTGTACACTTATTATTGACATCTCAGCCTCTGATGGACATAAGGAAAATGAATAAAACCTGGTTCAGTAGTCATTCTCTGGTTTTGTGGAGAAGGTAAGGAGTTGGGCAACGGTCACGGACCGCTCTGAGGATGTGACAAAAGCTATGGCCCCTCTCTCCGGAATAAAGCACATTCGGATAAGCATATGATTTTGCATATAATTTCAGGGGTTTATGGATCCAGGTTAAGAATGGCTGGTAGAATTCCTAAAAAAAACTGACTTTTGGTAAGCAGTAATCGTTACAGTGTCTACATTCTCCTATCCTCCATATAAGTAAACACAAATTCACTGAAAAGAGGAAAAGTGGGTCAGTTGAAAGGTTCAGTGCAGAAGGCCTCCTGTCAGAGGATGTAAAACAAGAGTGTGTTTTATACAACAGCTGGGGAAGCCAAGCATATTCCAGAAATGACACTTTCAATGTTGAAGCAGGACAAGGGAGACAAAGTTGCAACACCCTCTGGTGTGTGGCTACAATAGAAAATGAATGAAAACAAACTGCCACAGAAACAACTCACCTGAAGAACTCTTCCAGATAAGAAGTTCTGTCTGCAGTAATTGTAACTTGCACGCGTTCCTTCTTTTGTACTTAGCTGCCATCCCTAAATTTTGGAGAAAATAAAAGTGAACTTACTCTTTAGCGCCAATTCTGGTCACACACCTCAGCTATTAAGTTATGTATATATATATATATACTTACCTTATATGCTCGTAGAAGAGCCAGGTAGTCGCTGTTTGCAAATGCAAATTCTAGCTTTTTCTGGTTAGCTTCCTCTTTTTTATCCCAGGGAGATACCTAAATGAGGAAAACCAGGTTTGAAGGGCACAATTTACCTGAGGTTTCTCTCTTCTTTTTTTTCTTCAAGATTTTATTTTTAAATAATCTCTACACCCAATGTGGGGCTCAAACTTACAACCCCAAGATCAAGAATTGCATGCTTCACGGACTGAGCCAGCCAGGTGCCTCATGATTTTTTTTTTCCCCTCATGATTTTTGACAAGAATGCCAAGACCATTCAATGGTGAAAGAATAGTCTTTTCAACAAATGATACTAGGACAACGGAATAGGCATATGCAAAAGAATGAAATTGGACTCTCACCTCATGCCATTTACAAAAATTAATTCAAAATGGACCAAAGACCATAATGTAAGAGCAAAAACTATAAAACTCTTATGGAGCACCTGGGTGGCTCAGTCAGTTAAGCTTCCTACTCTTGATTTCAGATCAGGTGGTCTCAGGGTTGTGAGATCGAGCCCCACGTTGGGCTCCGCGCTGAGTGTGGAGTCTACTTAAGATTCTCCCTCTCCCTCTGCCCCTTCCCCCCCGCTAAAAAAATAAATAAAAATAAAACTATAAAACTTAGAAGAAAACACAGGGATAAATAAATAAAAACAAAACTACAAAACTTTGAAAAAATAGGGATAAATGGGATAAATTTTCATAACTTTGGATCTGGCAATGGATTTTTTTTGAGTGTAGTTGACACACAATGTTACATTAGTTTTAGGTATACCGCACAGCAATTTAACAAGTCAAAAATTGACACATTATGCTATGCTTACCACAAGTATAGCTACCATCTGTCATGCTACAACGCTGTTACAATATTGTTGACTATAGTCTTAATGCTATGCCTTTTATTCCTATGACTTATTCTATAACTGGAAGCCTATCTCTTCCACTCCCCTTCAGCTATTTGGCAATGGAGTCTTTATTTTTTATTTTTTTAGGATTCTTAACTTATGACAGTGGAAGCTCAAGGAACAAAAACTGGATAAACTGGACTTAATCAAAATTAAAAACTTTTGTGTTTCAAAGGACATGTCAAGAAAGTGAAAAAGGTAACTCACAGAATGGGATAAAATATATGCAGATCATATTTCTCATAAGGGACCTGTATCCAGAATATATAAACAACCCTTACAAATCAATAATAAAAAGATGAATAACCCAATTAAAAAATGGGAAAGGATCTGAATAGACATTCCTTGCAAGAAAATACAGAAATGGCAAATAAGCAAATGAAACAATGTTTACTATCATTAGCCATTAGGGAAATACAAGTCGAAACTACAAATTCACACCCACTAGGATGATTATAGTAAAAAAGTCAGAGAATAACAAGTGTTGGTGAAGATGGGGAGAAACTGCAACCCTGACAAAAGGCTGGTGGAATGTAATGTGCAGCTACTCTGGAAAAAAACTGGAAGTTCCTCAGAAAGTTAAATATAGAGTTACCATTTGATTCAGTAATTTTACTCCTAGATATATACCCAAGACAAATGGAAACATATGTCTACATAAAAACTTGTACGTGAGTGTTTACCAGCTAAGATGGAAACAATCCCAAATATCCATCCAGTGCAGAACAAATAAACAATATGTGGTACGTCCATACAAAGGAATATTATTTGGCAAAGAATGAAGTACTGACTATGCTATAACATAGATGCACCTTAAAAGCATTATGCTAAGTGAAGAAGCCAGTCACAAAAGACCATATATTATTTCATTAATATGAAATGACTGGAAGAGGTAAATCTATGAAGACAGAAAGCAAACTGGTGGTTTCCCAGGGCTGTGGTGGATGAGGGATTAGAGGGAGAAAGGGGAGCAACCGCTAAGAGGTTTCTTTATGAGGTAATAAAAATGTTCTAAAACTGACCATGATGAGGACTACATAAACTAAAAATTACTGAAGGTATAATTTAAATGGGCAAATTATATTTCAAGCAAGTGGTTAAAAAAAAAGTGGTCCAATGTATTTACTGCCTTTTAAAGTCACACTGGGGCACTTTTGCTTGCTTGCATTTTCCGATTTTTCTTTAATGAGCAAGGATGGAGCAGATATAATAAAACGCCCACTTACTTCGATAAGTTGGATCTTCAGTTCTTTTTTTTTTTTTTAAGATTTTATTTATTCATTTGACACAGAGAGAGAGATTACAAGTAGGCAGAGAGGCAGGCAGAGAGAGGAGAGAGGAGGAAGCAGGCTCCCCGCTGAGCAGAGAGCCTGATGTGGGCCTCGATCCCAGGACCCTGGGATCATGACCTGAGCCGAAGGCAGCGGCTTTAACCCACTGAGCCACCCAGGCACCCGGATCTTCAGTTCTTAATCTTTATTTGAGACATGGACTTCTTTGAGGATCAGACAAAAGTTATAGACATTGTGACCTAAGACTTCCCATCCATCATCCTCACAAGAAAATGTAGGTGGAGGCTCACATAACCCTGAAGCCCCCATGGTCCCCTTAGACACCTTGGGACTCCAGTTGAGATGAATGTTGTTTACTTACAAAAGGAGACTTAAAAGCCAAACTGGCAGCAATGGTGAGGGCAGGATCCAGACAGCGGAAGATGGACCCAAACAGCATCAGTTTGCCGATTCTCACATCCACGGGCAGAGAGGCCAAGTGATACCCTAGGGGGGTCAGCTTTTCATCTGGAGTTAATGCTCCTAAATCTCGTAATCGTATTTTTGAGGCGCGGAGAGAGTCAGTGTGCGGCGGCTCAATGAGCCGAGAAAACACAGACTGGAGATTGTGAGTGCTAAACATCTCTAAAATTTTAATTCTACAAAAAGAAAACAAAATAGTAATTTGTCCATTTTATTTCTGGAGAGATGACACAGAGGAGTAAGCTGCTTTCTTGAACGAAAATAGTTGATAATTTCCCAGACATATGCTTTCATAAGCTGACAATGCTAGTTCAAATACACTTTCTTTTTCTTTTTTTGGGGGGGGGGGACAGAAGGGGAGGAAGAGAGAGAATCTTAAGCAGACTCTGAGCTGAGCATAGAGCCCAAAGTGGGGCTCGATCTTCCCACCCTGAGAGCATGACCTAAGCCAAAATCAAGAGTTGGGACACCCAACCGACTGAGCCACCCAGGTGCCCCTGAGCTGTTTTTAAATCATATGTACTATGTAATTATATTTTCCCTTCTTTCATCCTCCCTCATGGGTCATTCAACTTTCAAAGCTTACTCAAATCCCTTTGCTCCTCTTCATTTGCATCATTACTACCTTAGTTTAAGGCAAATGCTTGCCCAACTTCTTAGGACCTGACTGTGGACCCTTAAAAGCAGGCCCTGGGTCTTGTATCCTATCTCTAGTGCTTAGCTCAACCCCTGGCAAATAGACGGCTTTCAAAATATACCTGTTGGATAAAAGGAGAGCTATAACATCTCTGTATAAGTAACGTTTTTGCTTTGGGTTATTATTTTACGGGCATACTTCCTCAAAGTAGTGCCTGGGTCAAAGGGCATAGATAGTGTGAGTTCTTACATAATGCCAACCACATTTTCAACCACATTTCAACCACCAAATGTTGACCAGCTTCAGTAACACTGAGTTCGATCATTCATTTATTAAATCCTATTTTATGGTATTTGTTCTTTTTTCATCAGGTAAATAAGGGTGTTTTCCAAGTTGTTTTTGTTCACTTTGCTCCAATAATGAGGCTATAGATTTCTTTATGTTTGATGATTTAATATTGGTGTTGCCCCAAGCAGAAATTTCTTGATAAATTAGATTACTTTCCTGAGTTACAAATGTATTCTTACACTCTATTTTAAGGCCATTCTTTGCAAGGTAAGAGATCTTCATGTGCAGAAAGTTACTATGAACGGTAAAGACAACAGTGAAGAGCTCTTCCTTTGCAAATGAGTGAGCTCATCCATGTCCACTCTCAGCAAAATGTCTTCTACTAAGAAGAACATTTGGGACTCAGGGTGAGAAACATGTGGCGCTTCTGGAAGCCAGAACACAAAGATCAAGGTGTACCTCAGACACAGCTGTTCCAGCGGCACTCTTTGTATCTCTGGGAGCTGCTGCTTTAACAGCTGGTGATTGAAGTGATGGCTGGTGAATAAGTGGAAGCAGACCCCAGAGGCAACACGGCCTGCTCGACCCTTTCTCTGCAAAGCATTGGCTTGAGAGACAAAAGTATCCTCTAGGCTCTCCATCCCTTTGCTGGCATCATATCTACAGAGCAAAAGAAAATGGAAAAAGGAATTATTTTATAAAAACTTCCTACTTAGCATGGACAGAAGAGATGCACTACCTTACTCACGAAGGACCCGTGTCCTGTGTGTTCTTGGATAGTTTAGTCCGTGGTGGGAGCACGCAGTGCGGATTTCAGTGGCATTAAATGTTGGTGAATTACATATAGTTCCTTTCTGCAACCTTTTCTTTTTTTCTTTTTCTTTTTTGTATTTATTTGACAAATAAAAACTGGATATACTTAAGGTGTACAATATGATGTTTTGCTACATATGTGTACACTGTGAAACGGTTACCACAATCAAACTAATGAATACATCCATCACCACTTAGATCACCTCTTTTTCAGTCAGGCACGTGGAAGGCATATGGAAAAAAAGGAGAAGAAAAATAACGACTTCTAAGGTAAAACCTGAAAACTTTCCACCACTGTGTGACTTTTGAGATTATGGTCCCAGTACAGAATCACTCAGATATACCCACACAGTTTTCATAAAACATTTTTCCAAATGCAATCCGTGTAGCTCCAGAGCGTCAGTCATCGCCACGTCACCCTCGCCGAGACATCTTTAGCCCTCCTCTTACAGTGCCAAAGGAGAATACCTCTTCTCTTTCATTTTCCCGGAATCGATGACATAGACAACATCATCAATGGTTATGGATGTCTCGGCGATGTTGGTGGAAATGATGATCTTAGTTACACCCGCAGGGGGTTTCACAAACACCGCCTGCTGCTCTTCACTGGATAAAGATGAATGCAGCGGGTGAACCACACATCTGGAAGGAAACAGAAGCACATGTAGTGTTCTAGCACACAAGGCTGAAATTGGGTTAATGGTGGGTGAATTTCTATTAAAATTAACAATTGGCCTCCAAGTGTCAGCAGCCTCTCTACAACCTGCCCTCAGGGTCCAGCTCTTCTGAATGGGAAAGTTCCTTCTGAGCCTTACAAAATGTGTCCTCAGTTCTATGAACTAGAAACCCTGCACCACCTTGGGAAAAACTGGAGTGTGACTCAGTAGTAAATAATCAAGAGGACTATATAGTTTATATTCCACAAGTAACAAGCCTAGAGCACACTAACAGTAGAGAATCGTTTTTCCTCTGTCTTTAAATTCAGAGAATGAGAGGCAGAGACAGTGATGTATGCTAAGAGACTTCGTCCTTGTATTTCTAGGGAGTGTTCATCTCTTCAGTACTTGTCCCCTTAGATATGAAAACAAACGTTTTGCTACCGGAAAAGAAACTGTTACAAATTACTTTTTTCTCAAATGGCAGCATTTCTTTGTTGTTACTTACACTGGTTTCTCCCAACTCCCGCACGTGGCAACTGAAATTACAAGCAATTTTGCTGAGTCACTCCACTAAGCGAAGAGAAATATTTTCATTTAATGGAATGGGAATGACTGATTCCCTGGAACAAATAGGTTTGTTTACTTCCAGCTGGCATACACAAACATGTGCTTGAGGAGTGACACCAGGGTATAAAGAGGGTGATGGCTGTCAGAGACCGTTCTGGTTATTCATCTTTGCGTGTAACTGCAACAGATGTTTAAGGATATGGAAAGCACTTAACTTACCGATGACTGCGTCTGTTGTTGAAGAGAGAATTCGATTGCAGCTGTTCATAGAGCATTTTGATTTCTGCTAGTCCCGGTAAAAATACAAGTATAGCACCTGGTACATAAAAGTAATCAATGTGATAGATGCAGAAAAAGAAAAACTAATATGGACTATAGAGCTATTTTAAATTCAAAAAAATGTAAAATCTGAGCTTTTTTCCCACTGTCAATTTTCTTTGTAAAGTCCGCAGGGATTTAAACCGATAGCAGTGTTTTTCATACATTTTCTGACTTAACTCCAAAATGAATGGGATATTATTATCTTTCTACAAGAGGAAAAAATAAAGTATAGAAAAATGTAATATCTTAAGTTATACAAGAATAATTAGCAAAGCTCTTTAAACATGCTTCTTCAGTGCACTGGGCACTGACATTGTAACTATAGGGAGAGTTATCCTTCTAATCTTTTAAGACAGGAAGACTCTTTTATTAGTAAATAAAACCCATAAACATTTTACTGGAAATGAGAAAAAGAAAATGCAATTGGCTGGTCAACCTGAAAAGCTAAATTCAGATATATGTTGGAAGGGGCAGCACATTAACTAACCATGACATATTAATGTTTATGGGCTTTTAAATTTTACATTAAAGAAAGTAAGCAGTGATAACTAATTATAGAATATTTCTGTGCCAAGAGTGGGCACTCAGCAAGTCACCTTCTTTTGTGCTTTATCCCGAGAGGAAATCTTCACTAGCCCCTCCTTTAATCCCCCAAATATTTATCCAGTGCCTATGTCGGCTCTGTGCTAGGTACAATGAAATATAAACCAAAGATCTGCCCACGAGGAACACTGATGTACTATTTATCACAGTTATTTTCCCCACTAAGTAAATAAGGAAACTAAATTATTACAAAATGGAACCCTAAAGGAGGCAAAAGATACCTCTGAGGGTCAATTTCAACACTTCATAGTATACAAAGCCATGTTTCCGTACACTCTCTCATTTGATTCTCAAACCACCCATTAAGGTTATTAGTACCTTCAAAGTGACCCAGTAACTTGGCCAGGCGACAGAGTTACTAAGAGTGGGGCTTGAGGGCGCCTGGGTGGCTCAGTGGGTTAAAGCCGCTGCCTTCGGCTCAGGTCATGATCCCAGGGTCCTGGGATCGAGGCCCACATCGGGCTCTCTGCTCAGCGGGGAGCCTGCTTCCTCCTCTCTCCTCTCTCTCTGCCTGCCTCTCTGCCTGCCTCTCTGCCTACTTGTAATCTCTCTCTCTGTGTCAAATGAATAAATAAAATCTTCAAAAAAAAAAAAAAAAAGAGTGGGGCTTGGACACAAACCTAAGGTTTCGGGAACCAGACCCATGTTCTTTCCATTACACATTCCATGTTCCTCTCTACTAAAATACCACAAAATTTAAGAGTGGTAAAATTGGCTCAGGTCATAATCTCAGGGTTGTTATCTTGAGCCCCATGACAGGATCCATGCTCAGCAGGGAGTTTGCTTAAGTTTCTCTCTCCCTCTCCCTCTGTCCACCCAACCCCAACCCTCCCCATGCTCTCTCTTTAAAATAAATATTTTTTTTTTAGATTTTATTTATTTATTTGAGATGCTCCATGTCACAACCCAGACATCATGACCTGAGCTGAAACTAAGAGTTGGTCACTTAACTGACTGTGCCACCCAGGCACCCCATAAATAAATCAAACGTTTAAAAAAAAAAAGTAAAATAATCTATACGGATGGGAAAATCTTTTTTTTTGTCTATATTTTTATGTGCCTCCTGATCAGCTCTGCCCTCGCAGCTTGGCCACCTGTATTGGGGATACCTTTTTTTTATATATATATATATATATATATATATATATATATATATATATATATAAAGTAAGCTCTACACCCAACCTGGGGCTTGAACTCACAGCCCCGAGATCAAGAGTCACATGCTCTACCGACTGAGCCAGCCAGGGACCCCTATATCAGGGATATCTTTAATATTCACAAATCTATCAGAGTCCCTACTCCTTACATTTACTCTGCTTTGAATTCAGGTAACTTTCTTTCTTTCTTTGTGAGTAAAGCATTAGAAGTTTATTAAGTGAAGATACAGAAAAAGCTCTCAAGAGTGAGAGGGGTCCAGGCAGGCTTGCAACAGGCTTGCAATGGCAACGCCATCGAGGGACTTTAGGGTTGGTCTGTTATAGAAAGCTAACCAGGGAGCTTAAATCCTTTTAACATCTCTATTGATAACACCTTCAATGGCTTATTTCCTTTATAGGGGACGGTTAGTCTTTTGTTGGTCACAGGTGATTATCACAAAGACACCCAGCCTCCACAACCCACCCCCAAGCCTAGGCCAGGGTGGTCCCCCACTGAAGTCATGTAATTTTCTAACAGTTCTTTTTGTCTGCTACGCCTGATGTCTTTGAACAATCACCTTTTCCTTTGAGATGAAACAAGACATTCAGCCCAGTGAAGATGCATTAGCCAACACTGACTACTTGCCATGAGGTAAAAAACAAGGCACTTCAATCCTTTCATGTGGCTCCTATGTGTCTATAGAAAATATCATGTAATGATTAGTCTAAGCAGAGGAAGGCAGCCATTCCCACTTCTCTAAAGCACTGCGTAGTGAGCACATGATGGAATTGTTTGATCAACTTATGATCGCCCAACAATGGCTGCATCTCTTCACGCAACAAATATTTACTCTGTACCTAAATATTCCAGGTGCCATCCTAGGGTCTGAGGAACACAGTGGTGCATGATAAGTCCTTATTCTTAAGGAGTTTGCATTCTATTGAAGGAAACTGTCAGTAAGCAGAACTATAATTCTGGATACTGTGAAGTGCTATAATGAAAACGAAAATCACTTTTGGATCACGACAGTGTAAGGGGTGGGGGTGAGAAAACAGATAGGGTGATCAGAGAAGACTTCTCTGAAGAGAAGATATTTGACAGAAACCTGAGTGAAGGGAAGGACTCAGTTATGAGAAGATTTCAGGGATAAAGGACTACAAGTGAAGAAGGCTATTGGGATGGGAAGACAGTGAGTATGGGGAAAGTAGTGATTGCTCTGGGTCACACAGTAGCAGTAGTAACAGTGATCATAGCAATAATAATGATGATGTATGTTATAATTATAATGTTACCATTATTAGGGGTAGTATCTACTGGGTATTAACTATCTACTGGGTATTAACTATATGTCAGGCACTGTGCTAAGTGTTTTATATATGTTTTCTTTCTTTCTTTTTTTTTTTTTACGATTTTATTTCTTTATTTGACAGAGAGAGAGAGAGAGATCACAAGTAGGCAGAGAGGCAGGCAGGGAGAGAGGAGGAAACAGGGTCCCTGCTGAGCAGAGAGCCTGATGTGGGGCTCGGGGCTTGATCCCAGGACCCTGAGATCATGACCTGAGCCGAAGGCAGAGGCTTTAACCCACTGAGCCACCCAGGTGCCCCTCTTCCTTACTTTTTAAAAACATTTTATTTTTAAGTAATCTCTACACGTAACACGGGGCTCCAACTCACAATCCTGAGATCAAGAGTCACATGATCCACCGACTGAGCCAGCCAAATGCCCCCTATATATGGTTTCTTTTAATCCTAAAAATAGCTATATGTCAGAGGGAATTATGATTGTCTTCATTACACAAACAAGGAAACTGAGGCAGAGCAAGGATCAGGACTTCACGCTCCTGAGACTACATGCTCCTGAGTAGCAAAGCTGGAAGTTTATCAGACTCCAAAGACGGTTCTATTAACCCGCCTGACCTGTGACCTCCATGTACAGAGTCTTCATGGGCTTCAAACACTCATCACCAGACTCCCATTTAGCCTGGGGCTGAGTGTTTACTATGTGGCTCACCCAGGCCTTCTTTTCAGCTTTCTTCCTTTTGGACTTTGTATTGTTAACATCTTTTTGCTCAGCGGGAACCAAGAGTGGTGTGCAAAAAGGAGTGCGTGAACCTCAAAAAGTAAAAGGTAAAATTTCCCCCTGAAAAGCCCAATAAGCAACATTACATGCAACTGGGGGTGAAAAAGTGAGGTGGGGGTGAGGGAGGGCTCCTGGAAGAGAGACCGCCCCCACGGCACCCACTGTGTCTCAGTGAGAGAGCTGCCTTCCCTTTTGCCGTCTAACACACAAACGAAGACAAGGAGCCGTTACCTGGAGGGTAGGAGTGCTTCCCATCTACAATCCACTCTAACAGGGCCTCTATTAATTCGAGATTAACCTTTTCGAAATCCATGATGGACATTGTTTTGATGACCGATTTGCTAACCCCTGAAAGAAAGGTAAAAATCAGAAGGATAATTATACCTTATTAAGGACAATGATGCCTGTGAACTCGGTGAGTCTCTTGATTTAATGACACAGATGTTGTTCACGTTTATGCACCAAATGAATTGTTTTCTTTTAGTCTCTCAAAAAAAAAAAATACATGCTTACTCGGGGCACTTTTTACTTGAACAATGACTCAAAGAACAGGCACCTGACCCTGCTGGAAAGGCCCAGATCGGCCACGTTTTCCTTTCTTCCTTCCCCTCTTTTATCTGTCACACGTTTATTGACAATTTAAATCCTAGAAACAAAATTCAAAATCAAATACACTTTGGAAAGCCATTCCAGATTCAATCAAGTCATGAGTTAGATCGGATGGAAGTCCAGGTAACAGTGATCCAGAGAAATCAACGGACAAAGACCACAACTTTCACCAACATCCTCCCGACAGTGACTCTTAACCTTTAGGTTCCTTTGAGAAAAGGACGAAAGTTCTGGATCTTCCCTGAAAAATACATGTGATTTTAACAGCTTCACCAACACCCTCTGAAGTCCAGTCATAGACTTTCAGGTTAGGGTCTCCAGTCTCCTCCTAATTTATCGGAGGCTAGTGAAAGATACAGTTCTTTGGGCTGTACTGTGTGCCTAAGCTCTCTTAAAAACAAATAGCATATTCTCGGGGAGACTAACTCTTCAAAGACCGCTGGCCATTCTTCTCGGGACCTCTTAACAGCCCATTGCCCTGAATATAGTCTAACTGGGACAAAGTAGCTGCAGGTGATATGAAGGAAAGGAAGCTTCCTATACCATGCTGAAAAGTTTGAAGAGGGGCAAAAGCAGTTTTAAACAACGTTGTTCTGGCAGTGTGAACCCTACGTTAGTCAAACATGAAGAGGGACACCTGGGTGGTTCAGTTGGTTAAGGGACTGCCTTCGGCTCACGTCATGATCCCGAGGTAATGGGATCAAGTTCCACATCAGGCTCCTTGCTCAGCGGGGAGCCTGCTTCTCCCTCTGCCTGTTCTGCCTGTTCTGCCTGCTGCTCCCCTGCTTGTGTTCGCTCTCTCTCTCTGACAAACAAAATAAAATCTTAAAAACAACAACAACGACAATAAAAACCCCCAAAAATATGAAAAGAAAGGATGCGGTTGGATGTAGAGGGCAGAGAAGGAGTCATTTTTATGTGTCAAGATTCCAAAAAGCAGACTTTTCAAAAAGGAGAAAGGATGAGCTAGCAGAAAAACAGGGAAGTGAAAATCATTTAAAAAAAGCTTTTTAATAGTTTGGCAGTTTTTGCTAACCAATTATACATTTAAAAGGACTGAGTATTATTATTTAACTAGAAAAAGTTTTAAAAATTGAGCTCAGAAACATTATTTAATTTTCTGAAAAGTGAGAGAGCCTTGAGATCAGCTAGACCGGGTCTTTTTGACACAGAGGAAGGGAGAAGCTAAGCGGTCAGTCCGCCTCCACACAGAAGCTAGTGGCAGACCCAGGTTTCTTGACCCCAAGTATTCCATCCTCCTCCTTCGGAAAGAAGTTCTAGGAGTGTTTTTGAACTTTGGCAACCTGTGTGCTTAAGATTAGAAAGGCCAGGCTTGGATCCAGGCATAATTTTTATTTAATTTATTTTTTATAAGATTTTATTTATTTTAGAGATAGAGAGCACAAGTTGGGGGAGGGACAGAGGGAGAGAGAAAGAGAATCTCAAGCAGCCTCCGCGCTGACTGTAGAACCCGACATGAGACTTAATCTCACAACCCTGACATCACGACCTGAGCTGAAATCAAGAGTTGGGTGCTTTACTGACTGAGCCACCCAGGTGCCCCATCATAATTTTTAAAGAAAATTCTGAAATTTCTGAAATCATTCTGAAATAATTTAATAGAATAGGGAATGGGAATTATCAGCTGGTGTGATGTACAGAAAGAACACAAACTTTTGACTCAGACATATTTTAATTAGAATTACAGATGTCCACTCACTAGCTGGGCACTGTGCTGTGGATTTGTATAATTCCCTAAACAACTCCATTTTATTGCTAAGGAAACAGGTATGGAGAGGACAAGGAACTGAGCGAGTGAGCGAGATGAACCCAGGTCTATCTGACGCAAGTCTAAGCACTCAACCTTCCTTCCCAGAATGTTGGGAAGGTTGAGCAAAATAATGTTTAGGAGCTATACATATCTTCCTAAACAGCAGAATAATAACTAACACCGTATTTCCTGGATGATTACCATTCCTTGTGCAGGACTGGGAATACAGTCTCCAGAGGAAGGAGAAAAAGGAAAACTCACGGGCGCCGGGGTGGCTCAGTGGGTTAAAGCCTCTGCCTTCGGCTCAGGTCATGATCTCAGCGTCCTGGGATCGAGGCCCGCATCGGGCTCCCTGCTCGGCAAGGAGCCTGCTTCCCCCTCTCTCTCTGCCTGCCTCTGCCTACTTGTGATCTCTCTCTCTCTGCCAAATAAATAAATAAAATCTTTTAAAAAAATAAAATTAAATTAAATTTAAAAAAAGGAAAACTCACTTGTCTCTCCTCCCATAGAAGCAGTAACAGGGGGTTAGAGGCTCTTACTCCTTGAAAGGTAAATACCTTTTTCTCCCCCCAAAAGGCTAAGAGGAATTTGGGGTGGCAGTCCAGGAAACAGAGTGGGAAGGGCAGCTGTGACCTGTCTCTGGTGTCAGCTTTAGGGAAGAAAGCAGAAGTAGCAACCTTGGGGTTTCTCTGTGGTCAGCCCAGCTGTATAGAAGACTATCTCCGGGGCGCCTGGGTGGCTCAGTGGGTTAAAGCCGCTGCCTTTGACTCAGGTCATGATCCCAGGGTCCTGGGATCGAGGCCCGCATCGGGCTCTCTGCTCGGCAGGGAGCCTGCTTCCTCCTCTCTCCTCTCTCTCTGCCTACTTGTAATCTCTCTCTCTGTGTCAAATGAATAAATAAAATCTTTAAATAAAAAAAAAAAGAAGACTATCTCGGAACAAAGGGTGGGATCGGGCATAGGAGGAAGGAGCACCTAACAACATACATAAAAGTGCTCAGCACAGGGTGGCCCCACAGAAGATGTTATCTGAAAAGCGCACGAGTAATGCTAAAATGAGTGGATGAAATTTTGAGGATATTATAGGATATTTAAATAGTCTCAAATTTCTCTCCACAAACGACTTATTAACTATAAAGGGAACACTAATTACACACAGGAGACACCCAGCTGACATCACCTTAACCAAGTGATCAAAAATAATAATGCCAATAATGGGACAAACCAACAGCATATGCCTCCCGATATGATGTACCGAGAAGGACTCAACACTGTTTCTGTGGTTTTCTAACCAAAAACGAAACCCAAAAAGGTTAGGTTTTCTAACCTAAATTTAATCATCAGAAACATTAGACAAAACCAAATGGAGGGACATTCTAAAAAATAATGGCCCAATCTCCAAAAAATGTCAACATCTTAAAAGAAAAATACAGGTTGGGGAGTTTTTCCAGACCAAAAGAAACGAAAAACATGCAACAACGAATGCAATATGCAATTGTGGGTTGGATTCTGGACCAGAAAAAAATAGCAATAAAGAACACTTTTTAGATAATTGGCAAAATTAGAATATTGACTATGGATTACATAATAGTATTTTATCAGTTAAATATCGTCATTTTGATCATGTTTGGTGTTTACGTTTTTAAGAAATATATATTAATTATTAGGAATATATATTAAGTATTAGGAATTAGGGGACATCTTATCTGCAACTTACTCAAAAGGTTCAGGAAAGAAATATATACATGCACACAGAGAAGATGATAAAGCAAATGAAGCAAAATATTAAAAATCAGTGAACTGGGGTGAAGGATATAGGAGAGTTCACCGTATAGTCCTGCTGACTTTAATTTTGAATTTGTGGGGCACCTGTGTGGCTCAGTTGGTTAAGCAGCTGTCTTCAGCTCAAGTCATGATCCCAGAGTCCTAGGATCGAGCCCCGCATCAGGCTCTCTGCTCAGTGGAGAGCCTGCTTCTCCCTCTCCCTCTGCCTGCTGCTCTGCCTACTTATGCTCTCTCTCTCTAGCTCTCTGTTAAATAAATAAATAAAATCTTAAAAAAAAATTTTTTTGAATTTGCAATCTTATCAAAACAAAAAGTTATAAAATATTCAAGATATATTTATATTTCATTATTTCCTAATTTTTCTATAATAAACACATCTTTCATATCAGAAAAAAAAAACCCTACTGGTAAATACAGTAACAATTCTATTTAGTATGTGTTGGAACTGCTATTTTTCTAAGTTTAAGGTTGTTCTGATGAATTGAGACAATGTAGCTATGAAACACGAGCTGTGTTTTTCTTCCTCTGGATCACTGGTTACCTTTGGCTTAAGCGTGCTACTCCCCCAGGAAATGCGTTACCTTTATAGCGGGCCAGGAGCTGCTTGAAATCTAACTGCTGGTCTGGCACGGCGTCTTTGACAGAATCCTGGGGCTGGAGGTGAAGAGAGAGCCTCAGGTCTTCCTCTACTTCTTCAAATGCAGTTCTGCTGCGCCTTGCTTTCAGCTTCTCCTTTGTCATCTGCTTCGCGGAGCGCATGTATGGGCTCCCGTCCTGTAACACATACCTGAGGACGGAAGACAAAGGAATGGGTCTGTGTGTAGGTGGGTCTGTTGGCGAGAAATTAAAATTTTCGCCGATTTATACGCTCATTTGGCAGAATGTTGCTCTGCTTCTGCCCAATTCGTGTGCTACTATTCCACCAGTCCAGGGTTCTGCTGGCTGGACCCTATTTCTGGGAGAGAACACTCTGGAATGCTTGCTTCTGACTCAAGATCATTCTTGAGGCAGTGAGAAAGAGGCCGCGAATCTGAGTTTGGAAGTGAGAAAATGAAGACCGGGAAACTAGTTGAAAGATTAGTCACCCCAGAGATCCACATTCAGTGCAAGTGGGAGGAGACCCAGAGAAAGACAACTGTAATAATCTCCCTACGTATGCTTATTGCACACCAAAGTTCGAGAGCCACTGGCTTGGGGCTTTTAGCTTGAGAATATTGTACCATTAAGTAAACAGAGAATTAGGAGTGGGGGCCTTTATTAGAAACGGAAGGGGCAGGGTGAAGGAGAAAAATTTTGAATTGGATTCAGGTGCCAGACATGAAGGGTATTTTACTTCTGGAACTCAGAGGCCAGGAATGAAGATAATGATCTGGGAATTCTTGGCACAGAGCTGACATTTGAAATCACATGAGTCTAACAGAGGGTTCAAACAGTTTTACGGTGAGAAGAAATAGTGCAAGGATAAAACCATAGGGAATCATCAAGGTCAAAGAGTCGGAAGAGGAATCAGGGCTTTCAAAGGAGAAAAATGTTTGTATCCGATGAAAATGACTACTTTCTACCTAGTGCTGAAATTACAGACATCTTAATACTCACACTGTACTGCAAGCTCCAAGGCTTGTGGGATGATGATGATAATAGCTAACATTTATAAAGCATCTGTTATGCACCAGGCTCAGTTCTAGGCACTTTGCAGCTATTAACTCCAAGAATTAATTAATTCTCATAACAACCCTGTGAAGCAGCTATTAATAATATGACCATTTTACATATGATGAAACTAAGTCATAGAGAGATTAAGCTACTTGTCATCCTTACAGTTAGTAAGTAGAGGGGATTTTTTAAAAAAACATTATTTATTTATTTTAAGTAATGTCTATGCCCAATGTGCTCAAACTCACAACCCTAAGATCAAGAGTCACGTGCTCCTCCATCTGTGTCAGCCAGATGCCCCTTGTATGCAGAGGGATTTAAATGCTGCAGTCTATCTGCAGAATTGGTCTTTTTCTTTCTCATTAAGTTTTCCATATATTTGGTCCTTCATCATTTTTTTAATAGACTTTATTCTTCAGAGCAGCTTTGGTTCACAGCAATATTGCGCAGAAGGTACAGAGATTTCCCGATACCCCCTGTTCCCCACATAGGCATAGGTCCCTCATTATCACTGTCCTCCCATCAGAGTGGTATAATTGTTCTAACTGATGAACCTACAGTGGTACATCATGAACACCCAACCCTACTGTTTACATGAGGGTCCCAGTCAGTACTGACAATATACCATATTGCCTGTGAATTGCAATTAATTTGTATAGTATTTGCTGAAAAGGGAAAACAAAATGTTCAAGCAGAAAAAACCAGAAGAAAAATGAACACATCTATTAAAATGCTGGCCCACTGAGGTAAAATGATCATTCCTTTCAAAGACTTTCACCAAAGCATCAGTAATGTCTTCTTCACCTTGTCACAGCAATTGCATCTTCCAGAAAAAACTGATCAACAGGAAATGTACGACCTAGAAGAACAAGAAAATAAAAGAGAAAAGCCTCAGAATACCTGTTCAATTATCTTGACATAAATAGTTGGTATATGTAAAATTCTCTTAAAACAAAGTGTGGCGGGCGCCTGGGTGGCTCAGTGGGTTAAAGCCTCTGCCTTCGGCTCAGGTCATGATCTCAGGGTCCTGGGATCGAGGCCCACATCGGGCTCCCTGCTCAGCGGGGAGCCTGCTTCCTCCCCTCTCTCTCTGCCTGCCTCTCTGCCTACTTGTAATCTCTCTCTCTCTGTGTCAAATAAATAAATAAAATCTTTAAAAAAAAAACAAAAAACAAAGTGTGGCACAACGAGGGATGGTTTGTGCTGTGGTCTTAAAAATATCAAGAAAAAAAAGTAAAACAAAAGCTTCTGATGGTAGAAATTTCTAGAAGGGTTAGATTCCAGCTCGTAAAAAAACCCCAGAAGTGCATAGGTGGAGAAATGCTCATTTAGTAATAAGACATTTTTTTTTAAACTCTCTCTCTCTTTTTATTTTATTTCTTTAATTTTTATTTATTTATTTTTTAAGATTTTATTTATTTATTTGACAGAGAGAGAGATCACAAGTAGGCAGAGAGGCAGGCAGAGAGATAGGAGGAAGCAGGCTCCCTGCTGAACAGAGAGCCCGATGTGGACCTCGATCCCAGGACCCTGAGATCATGATCTGAGCCGAAGGCAGAGGCTTTAATCCACTGAGCCACCCAGGTGCCCCCTGCCCTTTTTTAAACCTGTTACACTTTTCCCACCCTCCTGTTCTTCCCCGCAGGGAACTCTGAACCATTCAACAACTAGAACAATTAGTATGACTATTCATCAAAATTGTCCCTAAATTATCCCTTTGGCAATCAATTGCAGAAGGATAGAGTAAAGCCCAAGGTGATAAATTAATCCCACAATGAGACTATGAAAGCACTAGAAGACACAGACTATTCAATCTCACTTTTTCCCAGAGTGGACAACGTCCAGAAAGTTAGCAGAATCCAGCAACAAACCCATATGCTTATACACAAAGACAACTTCCCTCTTTATGACTGATTATTAACTCACACTTTGATGTTAAGCACAATGGAATGCTAGCAATCTTAATAACCTAGACTTTTTTAAAAAGCACAAATAAAACTGAAATCTCTTAGCAAATGTATATAATTTTACTTCTTTATTTCATTATATGGTCATAATTTTATGTTAGAAATGAATTACTTCTCTAGAAAATGGGTATAAATACCTATTATTTTATATCTCAAATGAACTTTAAAAATAATTATATTTGCTTATTAGAACAGTACATATTTAAGGATGCATTTTAATCACCTGGTATAGTAATAACTGGGCAGGAACTGAAATATTCTGAAAAGAGCTCAGCATTTAAAGTTGCACTCATTAGAATAACTTGAAGAGTTGGTCTCTGCAACACAATGTCCTTCAAGACTAGCAGCAAGAAGTCACTACAGGAAATAAAAGAAACACCTTAAGTTCAAACAATTCAGTACATAAAAATGAATTAACTTTTGATATATTTTTTTAAAAGATTTTATTTATTTGTCAGAGAGAGAGAGAGAAAGAGAGAGCATAAGCAGGGGGAGTGGCAGGCGGAGGGAGAAGCAGACTCCCCACCGAGTAAGGAGCACAATGTGGGGTACCCTAGGATCATGACCTGAGCAGAAGACAGATGCTTAACTGACTAGGCCACCCAGGCATCCCATATTGCTTAAATTTTTAATGAGAGCATATTCTTATACTATTTAGTTCTCTTTAATTTCATGAGCTAATTTAATCACATTTATGATTTTTTTTCTTTTTTAGGCAAAGGAAATAATATAACAATAGGAAATGCTTTGATAATTTATAGTTCAATACTTTAAATCTTATGCAATTAATAATAACTTCAAAGACAGCTCATGCTATGATGTTAACTAGTACATCAAAGCAGCACACAAAACCCCAATAGTGTTTGTGGAGACACCTATCTCTCCCTACACATCTCTCCCCTAATGCATAATATACTCCTAGAGGAAAACAGACCAAAATCGTAACAGATAATTATTACACAGGGGACAGAAACTACTCTTCGGGACATTTCTTTGATACTTGCTAAACATTTAGAAAAATCATATTATCTCTATGATCAGGAAATTCATTAAAAATTTTAAACTAATACAACTATAACTTTCTACATTCACCTTTCAATCTTGTCTATATTTTTATTGATCTTGGTTCCTGGATTTTACTCCCTTTTTTTTTTTGTCTTTTTTCCATCTGAGCTAGCAAATATTCCCCTACTTTTACTTGTAATTTGTATACCCCTTTCCAGAGATCGGGATTTGTAAATGCCAGAATCTCCCTTCTGCAGTGCATAACTTATCTTTATTCAGATGTTAAAATATTTTGAATTTTTAACTGACAATATTCTACAAGTCATAAAGTTTTATAAAAATCTTTCACTTTTGGGCGCCTGGGTGGCTCAGTGGGTTAAAGCCTCTGCTTTCGGCTCAGGTCATGATCTCAGGGTCCTGGGATCGAGGCCCATATCGGGCTCTCTGCTCGGCAGGGAGCCTGCTTCCTCCTCTCTCTCTGCCTACTTGTGATCTCTCTCTCTCTGTGTCAAATAAAGAAATAAAATCTTTAAAAAAAAAAAAATCTTTCACTTTTGAGAACATAATTGCTCCCAGAAGCCAGATCCAGTACAGTGCTTTAGTTTTTCTGAGTTTACGGAAATGTAAATGTTATGAAACCCAAGGCCATTCTTTACATTCAAAATTATCCTAGATATAATTTCCCCTAAAATTTTAAATGTATTTTTATAATATAATCATTTAAATATTATTAGTCTCGTTGAATGTTACATTTGATTTCCCCTCCAACTTCTTTTAGTGAAAAAATTTTCCTCTTTCAAATGTTCACTTGAACATTTACCTACAAAATGAAATGATTTACCATTTAGTTTTCCCCTACTGTTTCTGGAATCTCTACAGAAAGATTATTTGCCCCTAAGAGATTCCCAGTGTTTTGTGTATAGGCATTTAAAATTTATGGGGCGCCTGGGTGGCTCAGTCAGTCAAGCCTGTTTCTCTGCTTCGGCTCAGGTCATGATCTCAGGGTCCTGGGATCGAGCCCTGCATCGGGCTCCCTGCTCATGGGGAGCCTGCTTCTCCCTCTCCCTTCTGCCGCTCCCCCTGTTTTTGTCTCTCCCTGGTTGTGCACTCTCTCTCTGTCACATAAATAAAAAAAATCTTGAAAAAAAAATAAAATTTACTATTGTTGTGTTCTAGGAATTATTTCTTTTTATTTTGATCTATTCTTTTCATATGCAAGTCTGCTTTTCTTTAGTTTCTAATTACTTCATATTTCCTATTTACTAGTGTATCAATGTATTTATTTCTTTGAACAAATAGTCCTCTAGTCATATGTCTTCCCTGTTCAGTTTTAAAACCTTTTTATCAGCAATAGTTGGAGACCCTTCACGTTTGTTTTCTTCTTTTTAAATTTTTCTATTAGCTATTTTCTGCTTCTCTGTCAGTCTGCCAACTTTACTTAGACTTTGTTTCTTCTCAAAATATTTATAATAGTATAGTCCTTTTTGGGAAAGTCTCATAATTATTACAGGATTGTCTTTTTTCCCCCCACTAGTTTTTTTTTTTGTTGTTGTTGTTGTTGTTCTAGAACATGATCCACAAACTATGACAAATGCCATCTATTTACTTGGCCCTTCCTTTAAAAATATTGAAGATTTTATAGGGTGGATGGATTATAGACATTGGGGAGTGTTTGTGCTATGGGGAATGCTGTAAAATGTGTAAGCCTGATGATTCACAGACCTGTACCCCTGGGGCAAATAATAATAATAAAAGAAAAAGAAAGAAAAAATATTGAAGATTTTTATTTTATATCCCAACTCTTTAATGACTTCTAATTCCGTTAAAATAAATTCTAAATGCTTTATTGTCCAGGGTATACAAGGCCCTGGAAGATCTGGCTCCTGCCATTCCTACCTGCTACTTCTCCCCTCGTTTACTACAACCAGATGCAAGGGCCTTCCTCCAGTTTCTGGGCTCATGATGCCCTGTCCCACTGCAGAGTCTGCGAATGCTGGCCTTGTCCCCATCTGTCACATGGGATGCCTTCCCATACTTCTGTTTTTAATTTAATCATCATCTCTCTCTCTCTTTTTTAAAGATTTTATTTATTTATTTGACAGACAGAGAGAGATTACAAGTAGGCAGAGAGGCAGGCAGAGAGAGAGGAGGAAGCAGGCTCCCTGCTGAGCAGAGAGCCCGATGCGGGGCTTGATCCCAGGACCCCTGAGATCATGACCTGAACCGAAGGCAGAGGGTTTAACCCACTGAGCCACCCAGGCGCCCCTAATCATCATCTCTTGAGAGATATCAGCTCTGGCCATCTCATGCATCTCTCTCCCCAAAACACAGCATCCTATTTATTCCTCTGAGTACTTACTTCAATTCCTAAGTCTTCATTTATTTATTTGTTCATTATTTGTTTTTTTCTACCAGACAATGAGATAAAGGAGAGCCACATATGCTTGTTTGCTATAGTATCCTAGCAATTAACAGATCACTTGGCACTTAGGACAGTCTTAGTAAATGTATGAATGACTGTCAGGACTGAATGACCGACCAAATGAACAAAGAAGGAAGCACATATCGACCCATCTATCAACTACAGTATGCGTTAACCTGTTATTCCTACTAAGCACAGTGCACGGATTAGCATGAGGCCCAGGAGGGTGTTAAGTGTCTCCTGGTAGAAGATGTCCATCTAAGAGGATGACTCTTCCAGTGATGAACATGTGCCCTCCTCTCATTTCTAGTATTCCAGACCCTGGAGATCAGGAAAGCAGTGCCTCTTCTCTAACTTGGGCCTTCTCTGTGGCCTTCCTCTCTAGCTCTATGAAACTGAACTGGAAACAGAACAAAATTACTTCAGCCATGCTGAAGATTTTATATGTATAGCTAGTTGTTTAGAGAATCTTTCGTTTACCTTTCTTCTGTCCGCTCATGAACTTCATCAACGATGATATGGGTGACTCCTTGGAGAGCAGTGTCTCCTTCCAGCCGTCTCAGCAGCACTCCCGTGGTGCAGTATAACAGCCTGGTGGCTGAGGACTTAAACAGGAAAGGGGATAGAAGGCATTCGTGGAATTTTTGCAAAAAGGAAACACTTCCAAAGCCAATATGGCAAAGCCATTTTGAATGGATAGGGACAAAGAATCTTGAAAACATCAGCAGCTGCATTTAATATGAAGCCACACTAAATGCATAGTTTCTTGCTGGCAACAGCAGTAAAAGCTTTTCTATTTCATATCGAAATTTTAAGTTTAAGACTCATAAAAAGCATTCAAAGATTACTATAAAACATAAAAACAACAGTGAGTGATGAACTCAATTCTGCATTTGTCCATTCCTTATTTGGTTAAAATGGATTGAGTCCCAGGTGTAAGAGTAAAATAGCACTTACTAGATCATTTGTGCCAATGAAGAATAAAAGGTCTTCATAGAGGAAATGAAGTATACCCAAGTAGGAGTTATACCAAAATATTTCTAAAAGGTCTTCAGCTGTATTGAAGTATGTTTCCCAGCTTGCCCATAAGTTTCCAGACTCCAAGAACCCTTCATACATGAAAACGAAATTTCTGTTATCAGGAAATGAGCAGAGTATACAAACCTTGACACTTTCTAGCCGGATCTGGTACCCCACAGTCAGGCCCACTCTTTCTGTCCTTTCTTTAGCAACACGTTCAGCAACAGATATCGCCGAAATTCGTCGGGGTTGGGTACAGATGATGTTAGCCACTTTCTCAGGCGGTCCATTCAGAGAATCATCCAGAATAAACTGAGGAATCTGTGTAGTTTTCCCACATCTGTATGTCAAAACAAGAAAGTCCTAAAATGAGGGTTTTCAAGCGCTAGTTAACAACAACAACAACAAAGGAACCATATGCAACAAGGGAAGTGAGAAAGCTAATTATAATAAAAGTTGTTCAGCTTCATTTACCGTTTAAACTGACCTACTGACTTGTTACCTACAGCTCGTAACTGCTAGGAATTTGCACTTGGATTCACAGGACACTCATATTACAAAGATGGGACAATTGAGCAGACATTAGATTAAGTTCTGTAAACACCCTAAGAATATGAACTCTGTATTTGAATCCTAAAGAAATAGGAGTATTCTCTTATGAGTATTCTTTTATGTATTATCTTATTGATTTGGCTATAAGTGGACTGAGATTAAAAAGATAAGAACCTGTAAGATCTCAAATCACTACTGTATCAGTGTGTCTCAGCACAAATGTAATTATTAGGTTGAATACCTTTGAATATAGAACTAAATTAAGCCTACAACCTGTCTCTGTTAAATAAGTTTGGATAACATATGAAAATTGTGAAACAGGTAAAATAATATCCCCTAAGTTGTTCTTTTTTTTTTTTTTTTTTTTAAAGATTTTATTTATTTATTTGACAGAGAAACAGAGATCACAAGTAGACAGAGAGGCAGGCAGAGAGAGAGGAGGAAGCAGGCTCCCTGCCGAGCAGAGAGCCCGATATGGGCCTCGATCCCAGGACCCTGAGATCATGACCTGAGCCGAAAGCAGAGGCTTTAACCCACTGAGCCACCCAGGCGCCCCCCTAAGTTGTTCTTAAAAGAACAAGTAAAAGCTCTAAGGAAATCAGAATAAATTTAGAAGAGAAAAGTTTCCAAGTTAAATGTTTTGGAGGGGTGTCTGAATGGTTCAGCTGGTAAAGCAGCCAGCTATTGATTTCAGCTCAGGTCATGACTGCAGGGTCCTGGGATTGAGGGCCCCCCATCGGGCTCCATGCTTAGTGGGGAGGAGTCAGTTTGAAAATTCTCTCTCACTCTACCTCTGCCCCTCCCCCAGCTGGCATGCATGCATGTGCTCGCTCTCTTTCAAATAAATAAATCTTTTTCTTTTTCTTTTTTTTAAGATTTTACTTATTTGTCAGAGAGAGAGAGAGAGCTCATGAGCAGGAGGAGCAGCAGGCTGAGGGAGAAATAGGCTCCCTGCTGAGCAAGAAGCCCCATGTGGGACTTGATTCCAGAACCCTGGGATCATGACCTGAGCTGAAGGCAGATGCTTAACTGACTGAGCCACCCAGGCATCCCTATCTTTTAATATAAATAAATAAATGTATGTATGTATGTTCTGAAACTATCCTTTACATTAAAAAATGGGCCTGTTAAAAGCATTCAGTAATGGGCACCTAGGTGGTATAGTCAGTTAAGTGTCTGACTCTTGGTTTCAGCTTATCTCAGGATCATGAGATTGAGACCCATGTTGGGCTCTGTGCTCAGTGCAGAGTCTGCTTAAAATTCTCCTTCTCCCTCTGCTCCTCCCCACTGTGTGCTCACGTGCTCTCTCTCCCTCTCTCAAATAAATAAATATAAAAAAAGAAAATCTTAACAACAAAAAAAAGTTCAGTTAGACCTTCTGCTTTAAAATTGTCTCAAGGCAGAGGTGTACAATGTGTATAAATTCCTGGACAGATTTCTGAGTTTGTTTTCATTTTTCTGTAATTTGGGTCTGTTGGCTGTAGATCTGCAGTATCGGTGAAATATTTCTGTGAAATATTATTTCATATCTGACCAGAAAAAGCACGAATAATAACAGGTACCAGTTTTTTACGTAGAACTGGTTATTACCATAACCAGGGTACATACCATAGTCACGGATGAAAGCTGCATTACAAATAAATTGTGTTCTTACCCAGTCATACCACTTATAACAAGCACTTGGTGCTCACTCAACAATTTAAGAATGGTTTCTCTTTCTTCCCAAGCAGGGAGTGATTGTCTTTCTTGCAGAATTGACTGGAACTGTCTGGACGCCTAGTAACATGGAAGATAAAGCATCAGTTAGGTAATTTGAATCATCTTTCACAAAGCTCTGAGTGTTGAATCCCATAGCTTGACCCACCCTTTCTGCTCTTTCTTTAACAATTTGCTCAGTGATGGAAATTGCAGACTTGTTAGGATTGGATGCTGATGACTTCAGTCAGAAGACTGCTCAGAGAATCAGCCAGAATAAGCTGTGAAATCTTTATGGCTTTCCTACATCCAAATAAACTGCAAGATCTTATAAGAGAAATAAGCCATCCTGCTTAGCACTATCATGCTCTTCCTAGCAGAAGTCTACATCGGCACTATCCAATAGAACTTTCCATGTTCATGGAGATGTTCTAGATTAGCACTGATCAATATAAAAACCTCTGGCTACATATGGCTAGTGAGCACTTGAAATGTGGCCAGTGTTACTGAGGAACTGAATTTTAATTTAAGTTTAATTAATTTAAATTTAAATAGCTACATGTGGCTAGGGGCTACCACATTGGTAGTGTAGTTCTATACAATATCAGATTTTTACTAAAGTCAATAACAGTAAGAGCACTCATAAAAGGGTTCTTTCTGGGGCGCCCGGGTGGCTCAGCGGTTTAAAGCCTCTGCCTTCGGCTCAGGTCATGATCTCAGGGTCCTGGGATCGAGGCCCACATCGGGCTCTCTGCTCGGCAGGGAGCCTGCTTCCTCCTCTCTCTCTGCCTGCCTCTCTGCCTCCTTGTGATCTCTCTCTCTCTGTCAAATAAATAAATAAAATCTTTAAAA